>CATIWM010345991.1:0-29404 GCA_949671775.1 Mallotus repandus | reverse complement strand
TTCCTGATAGCTAGAGTTCTTAGTTGTTAGATAATTAAGGGTTCTAGTTTCCACCCAACTTGTTTCTTGGACGATCTAAGGTGTGGGTATCAATAGATTGTTGCGGGTTTTGCTTGTTAGATAAGCCTAGTTCGCATCAGTATTTTAACACATCCCTACGCCATCTTTAACCGGATGGTAAAACAAGTTGTGAGTGGATATAAGATGAGTTGTGTGAGGGATATGAGTGGTTAAGATGAAATTTTTCCCTTAGTTATTTTGAGAAGATATTTGTTGGGCCCCTTGATGAGTTAGACTGAAGAGAAATGCATGACCATGCTATAATGATAAAGAGTTATTAGTATCAGTCTACTTGGGATCAAGAAATAATATGATTGAACAATATAAGGATGACATAATCCATGCCTTATGTTCAATCTGTATATCATATGATGAAAGGACTATAGTACACGCTGTGTATTAGGTTACGTTGGATTATTAGCCTTCACGCAACTTGGGTAGTCATAATATCTTACTAGAGACCAATTATGACTTTTGGGCTAAATGGGAATTTTAGGCCCACTACCAACGTTGTGTGAACCTACAGGGTCGCGCACTTTGAACAAGCCTAAAGCAAACTTTGGTTAATTAGCCCAATAATGATCTCTATGGAAGATTAAATAAATAAGTAAATAAATAAATAACTATATATATATATATTTATATTTATATTAGTATTTATTTATTTATTTCCTAATTTATTTTAGGTAAGAGTTATCTAAAATAAATAGGAAAGGATTCTAATTTGGAATAAGAATCAAAGTAGAAAAGGAAGTTTAATCTTACTAAAACTGTTTTGGTAAGAGAAACATCTCTTTCTTTAGGGTTTGCTAAGCCACATTCTCCTTCTTCCTCTACTACTTCTTGTGAGAAAACACATAAAGAGAAAATTATTGTAAGACAATAAAAGTTCTAACAGACCTACTTTGCTTTGGAACACCTTGTTTGTATGGATACCATAGAGGGCGTGACTTTTTGGTGGTGCCTCAATCCAAAAAGACCTACATAAAAAGCTCGAGGTAGGGTGTCACTAAAGTGAACCCCCTCTCTTCCTTTCAACCATCTTGCCATTAGATCGTCATGGTAAGTGTTTGGAAACCTTCTCATTCAATGTACTCGAATTACATGGATCCGGGTTATAGGTTTTCGTGGTTAAAAGTTTTGTTTTCCACTGCGTTATGGATCATGAAACCTAACAAACTCCATACCAATCAACATTTGTTCTAAATAGAAGTATTTTGGATAATGTCACTATCACTCATGAAGCGGTTCATAGACTAAAAATGCGTAGATGCAGTAGAGTGTATAATATGGCAATTAAACTTGACATAGAGAAAGCCTACAATAGGGTGAATTGGGGCTTTATGGAATTAGTAATGGAAAAAATGGGTTTTAATAAGAACTAGCAAGGATTGGTGATAGAATGTATCAGATCGGTAAGATATGTAATTGTGATCAATGGAGAAGCTCAAAAATATTTTAAGCCTAGACGAGGTCTAAGGTAGGGAGACCCCCTCTCCCCATATATTTTCATCTTTATCTCTGATGTACTATCAAGATTGTTACAGGTGGAGGTGCAAAATAGAAGATTGAAAGGGTACTGTATTAAAAGGCTGAGCCCGATTTTAAAGCACAAAAATGATACGGTCTTGTTTAGAAGAGTATTGATGAATGAAGCTCTAAAAATCTCAAGAATCATCTAACTTTATTATGTAGCATCAAGGCAGAAGCCAAATTTTGGAAAATTTGATATCTTATTCAGCATGAATACTCCATTTAAAGTGAGGCAAAATATGATTTCAATGATAAAAATTATAGAGGATAGAGCCTTATCAAAATACTTCGGTGTTTCGATGGAGCAAGGAAAATCCAAAACTAAGTTATGCGACTTTATTTGTACTAGGATTATGCAAAAGGCTCAAAAATGGAAAGCCAATTCCTTATGATAGGTTAGTAAGGATATTATGATAAAAGCAGTTCTATAAGCTATCCCATCGTATATAATGTCCATATTTAAGCTCCCTTGCTCGATTATTAGAAGGGTTGAATAGACGATACGTAATTTTTGGTGGGCTCAAGATCCTAATAAAAGGAAGATTTATTGGGTAGGTGGAATTACTTGGCATAAAACAAAGCCAAAGGTGGATTGGGTTTTTGGGAATTGGAGTTGTTCAATTATGCTCTTCTAGCTAAATAAAGCTACAGAATCCTAATGAACCTAGATTCATTGGTTGCAAAAATTCTAAAAAGTGTTTAATTTTTGTACTCCTCCTTCATAGCAGCTTAAAAGGGTCCATGACCGTTTTGGCTTTGGAACAATATTTTGCAGGTTAGAGAGGTTATAGCAAAGGGTTACTGATGGAATATTTCTTTGGGAAAGCAGTAAGTATTTAAGGAGATAAGTGGGTTCCAGGTTTACCCCACTTTAGAATGCTCTCATCTCCTCCACAAAAAAACTAAATTTTTTTAGTTAAGGAGTTGGTGAATCAGCACCCGTATTCCAACCAGTGGAAGTTGAAGCAATTCAGCAAATCTCAGTAATGAGTTTAGGGGGTGAAGATAACATTGTTTGGCATTTTGATAAACGGTGTCCTACACAGTCAAATTTGGGTACTGTATGTAGAAAATGGAAAGAAATGAAAAAGAGCTTTATGAGGATGCATCAGCATTGTCAGCAGTAACAAGGAATCCTTGGTGAGCAATTTGGAAATTAAGAGTTCCACTAAAAGTTAAATTTTGTATATGGCGATGTTTGAAGAATTCATTAGCCACATGGGTGAATTTGGAGAGAAGAGGTTATAATATTCAGCCTATTTGCCAAATATGTTATGAACAAGAAGAAATAATAAAACATACTATTTTTCTTTGCCAAAAAGCTCATATGATTTGGTTCGAGTCACCCTTGAATTATAGACAAACGGAGGAGAGACTCATCTCATTTGGCACTTAGTGGAAAGAAGTGCTCCAATTACTAAACATTGATCAAGATAACTATAGACTAGAGATGATGGCTATAACTTATTGGTAAATATGGAAACAGAGAAATGCTGAGATTTTTTTGGCAAAAAAAATATGATCCTTAAATGGTATTGGAAAAGATACAAGCTTAGGTGCAGGAGTGGTTGGATTTATTCGTTCATCACTAAAACAAAATTGGTGACCAGGTCTAGAAGAGGATTAAGTGGACTAAACCAAGTGAAGATCAATAAAAAATCAATTCTGATACTAGCTTTGATGCATCTAAAATAGAAGGGTAGACAACTTTTGTGTGTAGAAACAAGCAAGGGAAAATAATCGAAGCTCAAGCAAAAAAGTTAAAATGTGTTTCAGTAGTGGTGGCGGAAGTTGTAGCTATTATAGAAGCTTGTTCTTTTGTGAAAAATAGGAAGTTGAATTGGACTCCAAAGAAGTAGTTGAACATTAAATAAAGCTCTAATCGAGGGTGTTAATTCCTCCAAATAGGAAATCATTAGTATTAGAGGACATCTTAATGAATAGTAGAGCAAAGATGGTACATTAGGGGATGAGCATTAAATTCATAGAAAGAGAGGTGAATAGGGTGGCCAACTGGTTATCAAAGAACAACTTTTTATTGCTGTAAGGAAATATATGGAGCAATAGGACTGAGGAGCTGTCCAATTTGTTGAAGGAAGACATCGAAGCTTAATTTTAGTGGGGTTCTATTAGGGTTTGGTTAGTTAACGATAGGTGTGCTTTGTTCTTCTCTTGTTAGAGTGCCATGTCTTCCTGTTATTTGTTTTTATTTGTTGTTTTCTTTGCTTTTCTATGTTTTGCTTTTGTTAGATGGTTTGGTGTGAGTTTCATTATGGTTGCTTGGTTAGTAGTCCCTTTTTGGCTAATTGTCATTTGTCTTGGTTAGCCCAAGTTTTATTGTTCTTCAATAGTTGTATTGCTGTGTTGTTGCTTATTGTTAATGGATTGCATTTAAAAAAAATTTAAGGCCACATGTATATAGCAAAATTAGGATTTTTTTCTTAAAGGGAAGGGAAACTTAAAACAATAAAACTTATAAACTAACTAGTAATAAACCCTTTTATTACTTAACAATATATTAGAAAACCCAAAAGGAGAATCATCCGACTCCACAATGCTTCTTGAGTGCCAAACACCTTCATTAGCTAGGAAATTTGTAGCTTGGTTACATTTTTTAAATGCATGATGAACTTCAACCATCCAGTCCTTCAACATTAGTTGTCTGCACACAAAAATCAGATTTTCTTGCTTCAAAAAACATGGTTCCTTCTTTATGAGCCAATTGACAAGGAGAGTAAAGTCTACGTCTAAGATCACTCTCCTACATCCTTTATGCCATGCGAGAGTTAACCTTTGAATAATGGCCTATAGCTTAGCCTTAATAGTATTACAAGTACAATATTCATTGTAAAACTGCCCATCCAATATCCATCGGTATCTTAAAACAAACCCCCTACCAGCACTTCCTGGACTTCCTTTACTGTACCCATCAGTATTTAATTTAATCCATCTAGTTGGTGAAAACACCAAATTAATTAAATAATTTTAATAACATGAAACCTGATCTATAATTTAATATTACATTTTGAATGCCCTTTCTATCTCATTCATACTATTGTGAAGGCATATAACTTTATCTGATAAAGTGAGCTCTTTCCCTTTGAATATGGCAATATTTTTCCAATACCACAACCACCACAACACATTTGCAAAGAATTGGTCCTAATTACAACACTCATCCATCCACTGGTTCAGAAATATTATGATTGATCCATTGAGCTAGAGATAACATTTTTTAAAATTGACCTAATTAGGCAATAATTTTTTCCAAATTTGCTAAGCCTTTGGGTAGTCCTTGAAGATATAAATGACATCCTCAACTATTCAATTACAACAATAACAAAAGGCATTTTAGTCAAAACCTCTTTTGTATCTTTTTAGATTGCACATTATTTTTTCGCTACAAATTTTCAAAGTAACAATCTCACTCTTTGAGGCACCACTACTTTCCAAAATCCATTTTACGAGCTCTATTCTCTAGATTAAGTTTTATGTCGATCGAATAGAAAACTCACATTTAGCTTCTAGCCCCCATATTAAATTGTTAGTAGCATTATTATGCTCTCTGAGAATAAAAGCACTTAACTTATGTTCCACCTCATAAGGCAAAAATTTTGATAACTTATCCCAGTCCGATTCTCTAACCATAAGCTAATACTCATAAACCCTTCTATGTTGTTCAATAAGATTAAGAGTTGTTTAGGTAACAATAATAAGAGGCATATTTAGAAGCCACTTATCAAGCCAAAACTATATGTTTTTTCCTAATAATACCTGATGACAAGACCCTTTACTTATAAATGGGGCCACCTTTATAGTGTCTTGCCATAAATTTGACGCTACCCTTTTAGGTTTGAAATTCTCCACACACAATTCACCTTTAATATACTTAAATTTGATTAATTGGCCTATAAATTATTTTGCTTCCTTATCAGCCTCCAACCTATCTTGGATAGAAAAGCCATATTAATTTTATGCATACAACAAAGCCCCAGACTACCATTTATTTTAATGTTGGTTACAATGCTCTAATTTATAAGATTAACACTTCTTTGTTGTCCCTCCCTAAAGAAATCTTTTAATTATCTTATCTATGTTAGCGCAAAGAATTTTTGGGAAGGCATGTTATTTGCATTGGATACTAAGAAATAACTTCTAAAACTAACTTAACTAGCGTAGTTCTTCCTATTAATATAAGATATTTAGACTACCATCCTTCTAATCTACTTCTTATTCGATCAAGAATATATTGATAAAAAGACCTATCAACCTTGTCATGAATAGAAAGAACTCTTAAATACTTTCCCAAATTACTTGTCAAAAGAATACTTACCCTTTAAGATAATGTTGTTGCTTCTTCTCTAGGAACATTTGAGGAAATATACTAGATTTAGAGAAATTTACTCATTGCCAAGAAGCATCATAAAATAAATCTAGATAGGTTTTGATCACATCAACTTAATCTATGGAAGCCTTCACAAATAAAAGCATATCGTCAGTAAATATTAGGTGAGAAATAGTCGGTCCATTAATAGCTAGCTTGATTATCCTTAAAATTCCTTTTTAAACCAACATAGAAATCACTCGAGATAACCTTTCTATGACAAAACAAATAACAAAGAGGAGATAACATCTCCTTATTTAATCCCTCTTGTTGGCTTGAACTTCTCAAGCTTGTTGTTGTTCTAAAGAATAGACATGTTGACAATAGTGACATATGTCATTATGTTTTGTACAAAATCATCCTTAAACCTAACATCTTTTAGAGTGTTTATGATGAAATTTGAAGAGAATCTAGCATGAGCTTTCTCTAAGACAATTTTAATTGCTAAATATCCTACTTTAAATATTTCCTTCTTCATAGAGTAAAGCTTTTCTTGATATATAACCATATTATCATAAATTTGTCTCCCAAGCATAAAGTTTCTTTGATTCGGTGCAATCAACAAAGGCATAACCTTTTTCAACTTATTAGTGATGGTTTTAGCAATCACTTTATAGGCTACATTATATAAACTTATAAGTTGAAACTTACTATAAGGTCTTTTATTTTTGGAATAAGCACCATATGAGTGTTATTAAAATATGTGGGCATCTCTCCTATTAATAAGAAATTGAATACCATTTAACACAAGCTGTCATTGATAATTGACTAAAATTATTGATAGAAATATGCATGCAATCCATTCGGGCTTGGGGCTTTGAATGGTTGCATTTCAAAGAGGGAAGATTTAATCTCCTCTTTTGTGAATTGGTAGTGAATTATGTTATACAATTTAGTGGGAATAATAGGGAAATATCCCATAGGAAGCAAAGAAGGATTCCCAACACCATCTTCCTTATACAACTTGCTAAAATAGCTCTGAACCATCTTTTGAATCTAATCAGCCTCCATTATCCACTTACCATCAACATCGTGTAGTGATGAATACACTTTTTGACCTCTCTTAATAATAATAGAGAGGTAGAAAAATTTTATATTGCAATCACTTGATTGAATCCAATTCTCGTGTGACTTTCAAAACTAAAATAGCTCATCTTCTGTAGCACAAGCTTTAACTCTTGTCTAATCTTATGATCAAACTTGAGAATTCTTAGTGATGGAGCATTCAATAGATACTTTTGTATGCCTTATAATCTAGCCCATAGTCATTTCATGCTCTAAAATAATTGCTAAATGAGCACTCATTCTAATCTTGCATTCTGCTAGTTACAAATAACATTCTTAGTGATGTTAACTCCATTGTTCTAGCTATTTTTAATCAAGGTTGGAAATTTAGCACTACTAAGCCACGCTTCCTGAAATTGAAGTAATTACATCCTCGGAGCCATATTCTTATTTGAAAGACAAATAAGAAGAAGGTTATGGTTTGACTTTATTTTAGGGAGATGCTTTATTATAACCTTATTAAATTTGAATTGCCAACTTGCATTAAAAAGAGCAAAGTCCAATCTTGCATCACAAAAAGTATCAGTTGAGCATCCTTGCTCTAAGTGTGGTGGACACTTATATATTCTAAATCTATTAGTTGTTCAAAAATCAAATTCAAGAAGTCAACACTATAGTAAGAATTAAACTTTGCTTCATTGCTAATTTCCTCTAAAGATACCATCCAATTAAAATCTGGAGTAACTAACCAAAGATTTATTATCTCTTGAATTAAACTTAAAAGATCTCTCTATAGTAATCTTTTAAGGATTGTATTTGGGCTTCTATACACTGACATCATCAAACATTATTCCTCTTATCCCAACTCTACTATGGCATGAATAAACTATGGATGAGTTGTAAGAATTTCCACTTTACATTCATCTTGCTATAGTAACCGAATGTCCTCACTAAATCTAACTGCCTCCACTTTGTGCCAATGATCATATCTAACATGTCTACATATACGATTTACTTGAGAGCCATTTACTCAAGTTTTAAATAATCCTAGTACCACTGGTTTGTGCATTCTAATTAGATCTTTTACCGTGCGGTAAAATTCTCTTAATGTTGCCCTTGACAATTCCACATAAAAAAGGCAAAATAAAAAAAATATAGGAAAGAATATAAAATAGCAAGAAAGAACAATAACTATATACATAATATTCATGCAATAATTAGTTAACATGATCATATTTGATCACTGTTAAATCCTCTACCAGATCAACACTTTAAATGTGGACATGTCATTTCAACCTCTTATTCCATCAACAACATCCCCCCTTGGTCGTTATTCAATCCTTTAGTTTTGGAGGGTCCTGATGATATTCTGCATTTAAGTGGTTCACGAGCAAGGTAGCATTTTCATTCATTAATTTAAGAGAAGCATGATTAACTACCACCTTTGCCACCTCCTTTGAACCCTTTTGACCCCTCACCACAACATGCTCAATCTCTACTGCTGCTTGATTATTACGTGACTTACTCTTGAAACCCATCAATAAACTTTTAGTCAGACCATAGTAGTCTTAAGTTGGATAGTTGGTAATATAACTTGATCTCTATTTGCAATACCCTTTTAGGTCTTTTCCATATTCTAGGTTGTATTTTGATATAAAATCTGCTTGTGGGCTTAAATATTAGGTCTGTGCCCTCTTCCCCTATCTCTGCTAGCCAATCCTACTTGCCTTCCTCCGTTAATCTCATAATTAGGCCCACTATCAAACAAAGCTCTATCATTCTCTTTTTGTATATCTAAGTCAAACTCCTCCTCAGATACAAGAATCTCAAATCTTGACTTAGTGAAGAGTTTGGAAACATTCCCTCATCAATGGGAGCCCCATTAAGTGCTTCAATCTCCTTACTCACCCTCATTCTTTTCAAGCTTATTATTTCCTTTTGTGAGTTTTCCTTTTTGCCAACATTTAAGGCCCATAATTCTCTATAATTTAGGGATGTAAGATATCTGTATCTTATACTATCTGTGCTCCTTCCTTATTTGTTACATTAGCACTAGCACTGATCATCTCCGTCATCATTGGTTCCTTCAGTATATGTTTCTTCATTACATGACATTTATCCTTTATATGTCCGTACTTCCCATAATGAAAATAAATTAGATAGGTTCCTTTAGACTTTATAGTGCAAATCTGGTGCCTCAATATGAACTTGGACAATAGAGGCTTTATCAGGTCTACTTTTGCACTCATTCTAGCAAACATTCCCTTTGAGGTTATTTTGGTAGCCTCGTCTAATTGGATCGGCCTTTTAACCTTATCTCCAATCTTTATTAAAAAAATTTCATCATAATATTCTATTACTAATCATGGAAACCTAATTCGCACTGGTATTCTCTCTATATCACTTTGGTTTGGATCAAATTCTATGTACAGTTGTCTAAGGTAATGGTTAGCTACAATTTACAAACCTCGAAAAAGGCATGGTAATAATCTTTCTTAGACACTAACTTGACTAGGAAGAAATTGTTCTCGATGGAAATCACTTTAATAATTCATTTACTCTATGGACCAGGTAAGTATATCCAATATTTCTTCTTAGAAGTTTCAAAATTAGAGTCCTCCTCCATGGTGATCTAAGTCTAGCCTTCTCCTTTTTGACACTTTAATGGTGGGATAGTTTGTCATCCTATCATCATCATCATCATCATCATCATGATCGAATTTTGGCTCATCAGTGGACCATTTGTCATACTTGTCTCCTATTATGGGTTGACACCCCCTTCCCATTAACATGTCTCTGAATGTCTATATGTTCCTTGTAATAGGAGATCATTCTCTTTGATTTCAGGAATTATAATTCTAACATATTTGAATGTATATTTATATCTCTATTCTGTTGCAACTATCATATATTTTATCTTAAAGCTGTTGTATCCTAATTATATATACTCTGCAAAGTCTGAATAATATACATAAGTTAATCTTCTCCAATTCCTTCATCGTGTTATGGTATCAAAGCATCGATAAGCTCATCTTTTTCACTTTTTTTTTCTTTTCTCACCCTTTCTGTTCATTCCGAAATGGCCAATAATCACATAACTACCTTATGAAACACCAATGATCCAAATAACACATTAATCACTATTAATGTAGCTGCTCAAACCCCTCTAAAACTCACCTCGACCAATTATCTCTTATGGAAGTTACAATTTGAAACCCTTTTTGTTGGCTATGATTTACTTGGTCATATTAATGGTTCTAAACCCTGTCCTCTACAAACCATAACAAGTAACAACATCACAGCTCTAAACCCAACCTACTCACTATAGATTCATCAAGATCAGCTGATATTAAATGCCATTATCAGCTCTATTTCTCCTATCATCATTCCCTTTGTGGCTAATGCCAAAACTTCAAGAGAAGTATGGAAAACTCTTGCTACCACCTATGCAAAACCTTTCAGAGGGCGCATCAAGCAAATAAAAAATCACATTAAACAAATGTCTAAAGGCATTGATTCCATCATTGATTTTCTACAAAAGATTAAAGGACGAGTTAATGAACTAGCTCTCATTGGCTCACCGTTTGATGATGACGACCTTACGAATAAAATCCTAGAAGCACCTGGTGATGAATATAAAGAATTGGCAAGGGTTGTACAAGCTAGGGATACTCTTATATCTTTTAATGAACTTCATGAAAAGCTCCTCAACTTTAAAGCAGCAATGACTATTCCCAAAGCAAAAACTTTCTTTCCTATAACTGCTCATGTCTCAGCTCGCACCAGCTCCAACTGGAGGAATAACAATAATCAATCATCATCAGGTGCCAATTCAACAAATAGATTTTCACAATCCAACAACTCCAATAGATAACAACGTCCTTACCTTGGATAGTACCAACTCTATAAAATATAAGGCCAGACTACTCGACGGTGTTCTTCTTATAAGATTCAACCAATTCAAACAAACAGCCAGCATCAAACATCTCCATGGCAACCAAAAGTGAACTATGCTGTAGCCTCAAACAACAAAGCCTAGCTTCTTGACAGTGGTGCTTCTCACCATGTCACATCTAATCTTTAAAATCTCTCACTACATAATCCATATTAAGGGAGTAATGACATGATGATTGATGATGGAACTGAGTTACCCATAACTCACACTGGTTCAACAACTCTTCCCTCTTCTTATACCACTTTTAAATTAGAAAATGTTCTTTGTGTGCCAAGCATGAAACACAATTGAATTTTCATTTACCAATTTTGCAACACTAATCAAGCTTCTATAGAATTCTTACCCTCTTCTTTTCTTGTGAAGGAACTCAGCACAGGGGGGACATTATTGAAAGGCAAACCTAAAGATGGAGTCTATGAGTGGCCTCAAACTTCCCTAATCTTAGCCTTTTCCAGTGTTAAGACATCATCATATGATTGGCTTCTTAGACTAGGGCACCCATCGGTTAATACTCTCAAACACATTTTATGGTCTAATAATTTGAGTTCTACATCGTCTGTGCCATCCAATGTCAATTGTAATGCATGTCTATCTAATAAAAGTCATAAGTTACCTTTTTCTTAATCCACAGTTACATATACTTATCCTCTTGACGTTATTTATACAGATGTGTGGACCTCCCTAGTTCTTTCTACTGATGCTTTTAAATACTATGTCATTTTCATAGACCATGACACTAGGTACATATGGTTTTATCCACTTAAACACAAATCTAATGTCAAAGAGGTGTTCATATGATTTAAATCCATTATTGAAAAGCACTTTCAAAACACTATTAAAAATTTATACTCTGATAATGGTGGGGAATTTATTGTTTTAACAAATTTTCTGTCTATGAATGGCATATCATATTTTACCACTCCTCCACATACTCCTGAACATAATGGAATATCTGAAAGGAGACACTTGCACATAGTGGAAACTAGATTGGCTCTTTTAACTCATGCTTCCCTTCCTTTAAAGTACTGGTTATATGCTTTTGCCACTGCTGTGTACCTCATAAACCAAATGCCACACCAATATTGAATTTTCAATCACCATATGATAAGATTTTTAATCATAGTCCCCACTATTCAAAACTAAAAACCTTCGAATGTCTCTATTACCCACGACTTAGGCCATATACCAGTCATAAATTAGAGTCCAATTCAAAACCATTTGTCTTCTTAGGGTATTCTGTAAGTCAAAGTGCATATCTTTATCTTGATCCCAACTCTTTGAAAGTTTATTTATCTAGGCATGTCAAGTTTGTTGAGTCTATGTTTCCTTTCACTCATCGTAGATCTCAAAAGTCCAACTCACAATCAAATCCTATTGCTACATGGGTTCTCCTTCGTTGCAAATTGCTTCATCCACAACACCACTCTAAACTACATATTTAGTTATCGCATCTCCACAATCCCCCTGTGACAACACCTTTCTTAACACCTCCACGTCCTCCCAACTCGAAGCTATAAACTAGCCTACCTATACCATGATTATTAGAGCTAAAAATAATATTCACAAACCATAGAGAAAACTTAACCTTAGAGCTCAATTAACCAATACCGATGAAATAAAACCTCAAACGGTCACCCAAGCCTTTGAAGATCCCAAGTGGAGAGTAGCAATGTCCATAGAATTTGATGCTTTGGTGTCTATCGGCACATGGGAGCTTGTTCCATCATCTCCAAATTATAATCTCATTAGTTTTAAATGGATTTATAGAATAAAAAGAAACTATAATGGTTCTGTTGACAGGTTTATAGCACACTTGGTGGCCAAAGGATTTCATCAACGTCCTGGATTGGATTTTCATGACACCTTCAGCCCTGTAGTGAAACCAACTACAGTACGCATTGTTCTCAGTATTACAATTAGTCATGGATGGCAACTGAGACAACTTGATGTCAATAATGCTTTTTTATAAGGCCAACTGTATGAAGATGTTTATATGGCTCAACCTTATGGTTTTGTGGAAAAAGATAAACCTCATCATGTTTGTAAGCTTCGAAAGGCTATCTATGGCCTGAAGCAGGCACCGCGGCATGGTATCATGAATTAAAAGCTTATTTGCTTGAGTATGGATTCTAAAACTCATTATATGACACTTCATTATTTGTTTATAATGATGGCCATCATGTCATGTATTTAATTGTTTATGTTGATGACTTGATTCTAACGAGTGACAAACCTACCATGCTTTATGAGTTCATCATAATCCTAGCCAAGAAATTTTCTTTGAAGGACCTTGGCATGCTATCATATTTCTTGGGCATTGATGTTATTCCCAATGAGCACGGATTCCTTTGATCACAAAGATGGTATATCTTGGAGTTGCTAACCAAAACAAACATGTTACAAGCCAAGTTAATCCAAACGCCAATCTCTACCAATATGCCATTGTCCTTACACAGTGGCACTCCCTTGTTGGATGCTCATGAATATTGCACTATTGTTGGAAGTCTTCAGTATCTTCATGTCACCAGACTTGATGTTGCATATGTGCTCAATTGCCTATCTTAGTTTATGCATAAACCAACAACAGAACACTAGTCTTGTGTAAAATGTCTGCTTTGCTACTTGGCTGGTACTGTTCATGATGGTGTCCAATTCTATCGTAACTCTTCACTCAGTTTACAAGGCTATACTGATGCAGATTGGGGAGGCAACAAGGATGATTTTTCATCTATAGGTGCCTACATCATTTACTTGGGCATAAATCCTATATCCTGGTCTTCTAAGAAGCAATAGATAGTTGCTTGCTCGTTTATTGAAGCTGAGTACAGGTCGGTTGCAAACATCACTTCTGAAGTGACATGGATATGTTCTCTTCTTTCTGATCTTCAAGTCAAGGTTCCAACATGTCATGTGATCTATTGCGATAATGTGGGAGCTACCCAACTCCGTTCCAATCCAGTTTTTCACTCATGTATGAAGCATGTTACCATCGATTTCCACTTTATCCGAGAACGGGTTTAACTGGAGCATTGTGTGTTGCCCATATTTCCTCTACTGATCAACTCATAGATGCTCTCATAAAATCGCTACCTCGGTCATTGTTTCAGGATCTCAAGACCAAAATTGGCCTGCTCTCCCGACGTCCATTTTACAGGGGCATAATAGGAGATCATTCTCCTTGATTTCAGGAATTATAATTCAAACATATTTGAATGTATATTTGTATCTCTGTTCTATTACAACTGTCCTCTATTTTAGCTTAAAGTTGTTGTATCCTAACTATATATACTCTGCAAAGTCTGAATAATATACACAAGTTAATCTTCTTCAATTCCTTCATCATGTTACCTTTTTCCCTCCTTTACTGCCATTTCAATGTCATTCATATTTACTTTATTATCCTCAAAGATGGTCTCCATTTTGTTACTACCTTCCTCATAAATAGTTTGATCTTATTATGGTTGTGCTCCAGCAAATCTATCTCCTTAACCGATCATTCCTTTACTCTATATATTATTTTATAGTGTATATGTTCACTATATGTATCACTATAGCCTCCCCTGAATGGCGAAGCATTTTTGAAGATGCCTTTATAATTCATGAGCACTTTGGTGACTCAGACCATCAGCCTTTGGTGATTATTCTCCACAAGGCGACATCTAAGATGAAGAGGACTTTCAAATATGAACTGAAATGGGACAAAGAAACAGGTTGCAGGGAAGAGGTGAGACAAGTATGGGAAAGGGATAAAAACTCTGTCTGGAAACGGAACATAGTCCAGAAGCTTTAGGACTGTGCTAAATTTTTAACAATTTGGAGCAAGAATAGATTTGACAATACAAGGAAAAGAATTATTGGAGTAAAAAACTGCTTCAACACCCTCTAGGAAGGATTTCTAGATGATCTAGCTAGAGAAGAGATTGCCAGACTGAAAAACAGACTCAATGAACTTCGAGAAGAGGAAGAACTCTACTGGGCTCAACGATCAAAGTAGACGTGGCTAAAGTAGGGAGATAAAAACACTCGTTTCTTTCACCTCTCCAGAGTGCAGCGGAGAGCGAGGAACAAAATCATGAAACTGAGACAATCAGGTGGGGATTGGATAACCTCTAAGGAAGGCATAAGAAAGAGATATACAGTTTCCTTAAAAAGTTGTACACTGCGGAACAAACAATTATTGACCTAGGAATCCTAGCTACTATACCAAGATTAGTGAATGCGGAGATGAACCATAGTCTACTTACTAGAGTCACAGAAAATGAAATAAAAGAATCAGTGTTTCAGCTAGGGAATCTAAAGGCGCCAGGACCAAATGGGTTTTTAGGGATCTTCTTCCAAAACCTCTAGGAAATAATTAAAATTAAAGTAATCGAGGTTGTTAAAAATTTCTTTGAAAATGGCCAGATGATACCAGAGCTCAACAAGACCATCATAACGTTAGTTTTAAAAGTTCAAGCCCTAGAAAGCATCACTGAATTCAGACCAATAAGTTGTTGTAACTTTATATACAAAGTTATTGCCAAGACCATGGCTAATCATCTTAGGAAGCAACTGAACAACCTTATAACACCCAACAGATAGCCTTCATTCTAGGAAGAAGCATACAAGACAGTATAATAATAACCCATGAAGCCCTTCATGCAATGAAAGCCAAGAGGAGAACCATAGACAACTACATGGCGATCAAACTCAACATGGAAAAGGCGTATGATAGAGTGAATTGAAGTTTTGTGGAAAAGGTAATGCAACAAATGGGTTTTAATAGGAATTGGATTGACTTGGTTATGAAATGAATTACGACTGTTAGTTTTACGGTAGTAATAAATAGAGAAGAATAAAGTTACTTTAAACCCAGCAGAGGCCTCAGGCAGGGGGACTCCTTGTCCCCTTATATCTTCATTCTGGTAGCTAATGTCTTATCAAGAATCCTCAATGACAAAATAGAGAAGAAGGCAATAGGGGGTTTCAAAATTACCAGAAGAAGTGACCTTACAACGCATGTCCAATCGCGGATGATACCATCCTTTTCGGTAGAGTAGTTAAAGAGGAAGCTACTAGACTAAATGACGTGCTAATAGTATACAGTAATGCATCAGGACATAAAATCAATCTTAGGAAATCAGGTATCTTTTTTAGCTCATACACTCCTCACTCTTCGTAACGAAATTTCCAATGTATTCCAGGTGAAAAAATAAGAGGTTATTTCTAGATACTTAGGCGTTCCAGCTGACTAGGGTAGATCAAAACGTGAGATGTGTAATGTTTTGATAGAAAGGATCACAAAAAAAATTCAAAGCTGGATGGCAAAATATTTGTCACATGCGGGTCAGGATATCTTAGTTAAAGCAGTCCTTCAAGTGGTGCTTACATACATAATGATGGTCTTTAAAATCCCAGAAAGGATATCAAGGAAGATAAAACAACAAGTTAATAGGTTCTGGTGGTCTCAGGATGATACAAAGAGGAGAATGCACTAGGTTGGCTGGAGAAAACTTACAAAAAATAAAAAAGAAGGGGGTTTGGGGTTTACAGAAATATCCCTGTTCAATAAGGCCCTCCTAGCCAAAAAATATTGGAGGATGGTTTCTAACCCACAACTTTAAAATGCTTGCCTCCTAAGAAGCATCTACCACCCCTACACCATTTTCATGTAAGCTAAGAAGGGCACCCGACCTTCTTGGATTTGGGGAAGTCTAATGTAAGGCAGAGAAGTGCTTACTGAGGGATGCTACTGGATATTATTTCGGGCAACTAGGTTAACATATGGCGTGACAAATGGGTCCCTGGCTTAAAGGGTTTCTAGGTAAGCTCTCACCCCCTGCCTCAAATAACAACTTTCTGGTGCGTGATCTTATAAACCCGGGACATAGATCATGGAATGAAGAAAAGTTGAATCAACTGTTTAGTCTAGAGGAGAAGGAAGCAATTGCCCAATTTCAATTACGGGCAACAAAGGGAATGATAGATTGATCTGGCATTTTGACAAGCGTGGTCGATACATGGTTAGATCAGGTACAACTTTCTGAAAGACAAAGAAAACTAAAACAGAGAAAGATCCCGTCTAACCACTTCGGCAACATCCAACCCAAAGACTTGGAAGTTTATATGGGCTATGCGAACCCCAGAGAAAGTCAAAATTTTCATCTAGAGATGCATAACTAATGCCATAGTAATGAGAACAAACCTAATAAAGAAGGGATGTAGTCAGGAGTCAGAGTGTTGGTGTTGCAAAAACTTTGAAGAAACAGTGGAACACATAATGTTTCTTTATCCTGAAGCAAAAAAGGTATGGTTCGGATCCCCTCTCAACTATATTCCCTCAGATTTAAGATTTATCTCCTTTGAGGCTTGGTGGGAAAAAGCCATAACAATACTCAAACAAGATAAAAGTGACAAGAGAATAAAGATGGCTGCTAGTATTTGTTGGCAACTATGGAAACACAGGAAAAAGCTTTTATTTAATGGTGGAAAAAAAGAACTTGGAGAAGTATTGGATCGAGCTATGAAAAACTGGTGAGAATGGACTCACCAATCACATGACACTCGCCACACGAAAATCCCTCATAAAAGAGTAACCAACAGATGGAGACCTCTAAGGAATGGTGAAATCAAAGTGAACTGTGATGCGACTTTCAATTCAGATACCAAGCAAAGCCATATTGCTTTTATATGTCGAAACCACAGACATGAAATTATTTAGGGGGAAGTAAAGCTTGCTATATGCTCCTCCTCCCTGGTAGCAGAAACAACAACAATTCGTGAAGCTATTACGTTTGTCAAACACAGAGAATGGGAACGAGTAATAATAGAATCAGATGCTCTTCTAGCAGTCCAAGCTTTGGATAAAGAATAAGAAGATGACTTTTGGGAAATTAAAGCTATTGTCAAAGAGATCAGGCAGATTAAACAACAATTAAGTGATGATGAGATAGAGATAGTGCACATTTGTAGAGCAGTAAACATTGCTGCAGATTAGTTAACTAAAAACAATTTCCTTCTAGTTAATAAGGAACGATGGAGTGATGTTCTTGGATAGCTCAAAGCTATCCTTCAAAATGATATGTTGTATGCTAGTTTAACAGAGCAATGAATTTTCTTTGACTCTTTGTCCAAAAAAAAAAGAAAAAAAATACTGACTAAAATATCTATTGCATTATTAGAGATCACACTTAAAATCTCCTCACCTCTAGTTTATAATGGTAAAAAAGATTATGAAAAAATAGAAAGAAAGAAAAAACACTCTCTTCCCTTGTCTTTGTAGTTTTTTTGGCCAAATGCATAGTTTCACCCATGAAATTTATACGATTAACCTTTGATATTCCTCAATTTTTATTATTTTCTATTCAACTTTTAAATTTTTATTTTGAACCTATTTATTATCAATATAAATATTAAAAAATTTATATGAACTAAAATACTTTTTAATTATAAAAGATATCATAATTGAAAATAAAATTTTCCTAACTTTTTATACTAGAATTTATTAATTTTTTTTACTTTGAAGTTGATTTTTAGCATTTTATATGTTTAAAATCATTTGAAATTAAATATGTGTCTATTTTAATATTATATGAGTTAAATACTAAAAAGTACAAATTTTTAAGGGTGAAAAATGTTTAAAATAAAAATTTAAAAGTTGAATAAAAAATAATAAAAGTTAAAAGGTGTTAAAAGTTAATAATGTAAAATTTAAGGGTGAAACTGTGTAGTCAACCATTTTTTTTTCTCACCATATTAGCCTTAGCTATGTATCCACAGTATTCAATAACATCCGAAAGATATTGGCCAAATACTCATTTTCACCCCTGAACTTTAACATTTCAATCTATTGCACCTCTCAACTTTTAAATTTACTTATTGCACATCTTAACTTCTATTTTATACTTATATCACCCATGATTCAAAGCATTAGAGCACGTGTATAGAACATGCGCTGATATTTGTATCATGCTAACATTGACACATTTCAGTAGGCCGAATACTCCTTTTCACCCCTAAATTTTACCATTTTGGTCTATTGTACCCCTATTTTTTCAAAAATTACATATTGCACATATTAACTTTTATTTTGTGCCTATATCATCCATGGTGTTACAGTGATAGACGAACCTGAATTTGTTTGATTTCAATTGCTTATCCATGCTGGCAATGCATGTGTTTAATAAAAAATTAAAATATTAAATTATGAGTGATATAGATATAAAATAAAAATTAAGATGTGCAATAGGTAAATTTAAAACTTAAAAGGGGCAAAAAGTCAAAAAAATAAAGTTCAGATGTGAAAAAGAGCATTTGGCCAAAAATATTTGATAAAAACATCCTCTGTGGTCTCTACATTAATTACTCTGCCAGCTGTCTCCCTTTAATTACTCAAAATAATAAAAACATCTCACCAGTCAACTCTGTTCCCATTACCTTCCATTCATTTGTTTTATTTATCCATTTATATGGAATGGAATAGGATTTATTTCTTTTTTTTTTGAGAAATTTTTTATTCATAAAATTGGATGGACTTGATATATGTAAATTATCTCATAGAAAATAATTGATCCATGGCCATTCATTTTCCATTTTATTATTTAGAATTTATCTATAATATATATAGTTTAATAATTTTTTATTTATAAAGAGACTATATGGATTAAACATTAAAGATTGTAAAATTTCAATCGTGATCTTCTATTAAATTGAGTGAAAATAAACTTCATAAAGATAATAATAAAATTTAAAATCTGTATCTCAAAATGTCGTTTGAAAAAAGTTTACTAATTTTTAATATACTATTAAATAATAAATAATATATAATTATTTGTATTTTTTAACATAAATCAAGTTTTGTATATGTTTCATTAATATTAATATGTTATATTCTTAATTATTATATATGTTATTATATAAAGTAATATAATATATAAGATATTTGAACATAATAAAAATATGTATAAATTTTACTTTGTTAAAATGTCAAAAAAATTGGATATATTATTATTTTCTATGAATTAACTATATATTAACTAATATATTACTTGATTAATAATTTTTTTTGGTTATAATGTTATTAAATATATAGAGACAATACAATATTTATTCTAACCCATTTTGAGCTCAAATTTAAAAGCAAAATGATTATTTTTTTTCAAATTTAAAAAGGTTTTTTGTCTGTATATTTCATAATGTAATGTTAAATATTAACTATAAAAGTTAAATTCTAAAAAATCTATTGTATAATATATTATATAATATATATAGCGAATTATTTTGGCTTCAAATTGATTTTGCTTATAAATAATATTCAAAATATACTCAATTAATCAAATTAAATAATTATACAAAATTAAGATATGAGCTTATTATTAATACTACAAGATCTCAAGTTCAGGTTTTATATAAAAATAAGAAAAAATCATTTAACAATTTTTTTTAAAAAAAGACTTAAACTTACTTTGATAAGGTAAATTAAGAAGGAGAAGAAGGGCAGTTTAGTAGTTTAAAAAAACACCACTAAATCAAGATTAAAATCAAGATTAAAATCAATGAGCTGGCACGGAGTTTCTGTGTGTTGTGTCTGAGGCACTTGACGCCAAAATGCTGTGCACGGACTGCACTCACTAATCACGCGACAAACTCCACCGAAGCTCTCAGCATTCACCAATATACGACATATAATTTAGCTCCCAAAAACAAAATACCATATTCACATTGCTGATAGTTGTAATAGCAGAAGAAGAAGAAGGAGAAGAAAGAGCTCGAGTTTTGAGGTTTGTGCACAGCAGAGCAAAGCAAAAGAAATGCCTGCCATTTACAGAATTCAATGCTCTTCTTCTTCTCACGGATTTTAACATTTCTTCTTTAGACCCTTTTATTATATTATCAAAGTAAGTTGAATAGTTTAGAGCACTGCCTTGTACTTGGTGAAAGGGTAAGTGGGTGTTTCATTTTCATCACCATTTCTTTCTTTTTTTTTTTTGGTTTTTTTTTTTACAAAATTTCTGAAACTGGAACTTTAATTGTTTTCTTCAATGTAATTCTAATTCTTTTTGCTGGTTCTTCATTATTTTTTTCTTACATTTAATGAAAATTTTCCTTTTTTTTTCCCTCTAATAAATGGTACTGAAAGAAAAAGAGGGTCAATGGTGGTTTTAGCTTTTTTCATGCACTGTACATGAACTATTGTTTCTTAATTTTTTTAAAGTTTTGGATATATTTTCATTTATCTGCACTTTTTTTTTGTTAAGAAAATTTTCCTTGGGAAAGTGAGTCAAGTCAAGAAGCGTAATGAAGAATTCTCATTAATTCAGTGCTTTTTATCTTTTTTTTTTGTTCTTGATTTTGTTTTATGGAAGTTGAATTTTGAAACTGACTTTTTTTTTGGTTCCTGGTTCAGTTTGTGCAAGTTGAAGATCTTTAAAAGCAAGTGCTTTTTGATTGGCCGTGCTGTTTCCAATTAGATCCAATGGAGTAGCTTTTGATGCTGATCCAGCTTGAAACCAAAGTTTTTGTGCTTTTTTTCCCCTGATTTCTTTCAAATGTTGACTTCAATGCAAGTGAATGCAACATCAAATGTCTTGTAATTGTTGAGCAAATTGGCTTAATAGAGGAGGTACATGATATGAAGCTGAATAAAAAGTCTTGAACTTTGTATTTTTTTTTTCTTTTGATTTTTATATGAAAGTGAAGTTGGAACGATCAAATTGAGTTTTTGATGAAAAAACAGGACTTGGGTTGCATTGATAAAGGATAAAAATGTCATCTTGGGAGCATTTTGGTGAGATTGCAAATGTGGCCCAACTTACTGGGATTGATGCAGTGAGGCTTATAGGAATGATAGTAAAAGCTGCAAGTACAGCAAGGATGCACAAGAAGAACTGCAGGCAATTTGCTCAGCATTTAAAGTTGATTGGTAACTTATTGGAGCAACTTAAGATCTCTGAGCTTAAAAGGTATCCGGAAACAGGGGAGCCTTTAGAGCAGCTTGAAGAGGCCTTGAGAAGGTCTTACATTTTGGTTAACAGTTGTCAGGACAGGAGTTATCTCTATTTGCTTGCTATGGGTTGGAATATTGTTTACCAATTCAGAAAGGCACAGAATGAGATTGATCGGTACTTGCGGCTAGTTCCTCTCATTTCTCTTGTGGACAATGCTCGTGTCAGGGTATATTTAGTTGTTCCTTTTATTGCATTGCTTGCTGTTATGTTCGTTATAATCTTTGCTTTGATTATAATTTGCTGTTTTCTTTGTTTAATTGTTTATTTATTAATTATGTTGACTCTGTTGTTGTTGATCTTCAATGACTGTTAAATTTTTGTCAGCCAGTATACTATTGGATGATAATCTTTAAATTACTACCTGTTTGCATACCCATAAATGATGATAGATTGATCTCTTGAATTTTCCGTTGCATAGCTATATTGTGTTTTCCTACACTTTAAAGAATGTGAAAGCCACTAGACTGTCACATGGACACTGGGCTATTGAGTTGGGGTTCTATGTTTTGCAGGTATTCTCAGCAAAGGAAATTGGAAGTGGAACCATGGTTTTATGTTAGGTTTTCTAATGCATCATTTGATCTGAGCGTATACAACAGCTTCTGTGGCTAGATGCAAGTAGTTCTGCAATGATATTTTGATACAGTTTGTGTTGTATGTTACTAGCAAAAGGAATTTCTTGTAGTGGTTTCACTTCTTTCAAGGGAGTATTTCATTGCCAAGCTGACAGTTAACTGGATCGAAAAATGTCTAAGCTCTTTGGCTGGGCATCAATTTCTACATATTTGATTATAACATGGACATTCTTATCTTTGGATAATTATATTTATGGCAATTTTAGCAATCCAACATATTCCCCCTCTCCCCCATATGCTCCTGTTTTACTCTTCCCTTGCCTTCCATTGATGATGATCCGACCATTTGTCTGCTATGGCAAATAAGGTGTTTCATATATTACAACATTCCCTTGCCTTTTCTTTTAAATTGATGATGATCTGACCTTTTGTCTGCCATGGAAAATAAGGTGTTTCATATGCTACAACATTGTCTCATATCTAGCAGGACCAGGCCAACATATATTTTCATTGTCTGTATTATCTATTTATCTACCTGATCTAGACCAATTAACTTTTTTTTTTCTGGCTGTCTGCAGGAGAGACTGGAAGATATTGAGAAGGATCAACATGAGTACACACTGGATGACGAGGATAGAAAGGTGCAAGATGTGATCTTGAAACCAGAACCCTTGAAAGATCAGACCTTTGTGTTGAAAAAAACTCTTTCTTCTTCCTACCCCAACTTGGGTTTTAATGATGCTCTTCGAAAGGAAAATGAGAAGCTTCAGCTTGAACTACAACGCTCACAAGCTAATTTGGATGTGAATCAATGTGAAGTTATTCAACATTTGATTGAGGTCACTGAAGCTGCTGCAAATTCTGTTCCTCAGAAGAGTTCACCTGTCAAAGCTTCCAAGAAACTGGAGCCCAATTATTCGGATGTTAGTGAAAAAAGTCAGTCTTTTGATGGAGGCTATTCTAAGAAGAGTGATTCTCGCACAACTTCAAGGTTGGATATCCTTAAATCTCTATAAATTTATTGTGAATGCTCTTGGACTATGTAAATAGAATCTGAATTCAGGCTGCTACATATCTCATGGTTCTTTTTTTGCATATTCTTATGGCCTATTTGATAGGCTAGCAGCATAATCTGAACATGTTGGACACTTTAGGTTTGTACTTTCACTTGCTAAACAATAACTTGATTCAAATTGATGTAGAAGATTATTTGATTGCAGCTGCAAACTAGCTTAAAGTTGTTTATTTTAGACTAGTTCTTTCTGCAGAAAGCATTCTGTTTGTTTGCAAGATTTTTAGTTATTGCCATAAAAGTGTCATCATGAATATGCTGAAACACAGCTATTTTGAAACAGATAGTGGCTATGATAGTAAATTAAATGAATGCAGTGAAACCCTTAAATGGTAGTGCTGGAGATTTTGAAAAGAGTTTCAGTTCTTTATGGTTTTTCATGCTGACATAGGACTTCAAAGATGATGATTTGCATGCTATATTCTGTTTTATAATCTTCAAGTGTTGTAAAGTAGGAGCTGTTGCATAAGTCTGATGCCATACTTCTTCATTGCAGAAAGACCTCAATTTCATCAGGAGATAATCTGCTATCACGAAGAGATTCATATCAGCATGAAGAATGGCATACTGATCTACTTGGTTGTTGTTCAGAACCTTCTCTATGTATGTGCTCTCAGACATTGGCCTTTATTATCCTCTGGCAAAGTTTATTTTAATAATAATAGCGATAACTGCCTCCATTGCTTTACGAGTATTGATTCTCAGTGTTTGTTGCCCATTCTTGCTGTAACATGGGGTTCTGTCATTGTGTCTTAGCTGTTGCATGTATCTCTGTAGTTTGCTAATTGGGTGCTAGCAAAACCAAGTTTTTAATGCCCTCTCTCTCTCTCTCTCTCTCTCTCTACACACACACACACACTCTCTCTCTCTTTCTTTAAACACACACACACACTCTCTCTCTCTCTCTCTTCACACACACTCTCTCTCTCTCTCTCTTCACACACACTCTCTCTCTCTCTCTTTACACACACACACACACACACACTCTCTCTCTCTCTCTCTCTCTCTCTCTTTACACACACACACACACACGTGTACTACTGCTTTGCATTGGGTCATTTGGGCATTCATCTTCGAAGTTCTTAGTGAGGTCAGGTGCATTTATTTTATAATTGTAAATTTTCTGCTGCTTTTCATGTGTGGACATTATCTAAATGCAAGACCATGGAAGTTGTTTGCTTCTCGCATTTTAATCTGCTTCTTTTCTTCTGTTTCTGTGTGTTAATTTTGTGATTTTGAGATGAAAGACAAGAACATAGGAAATTTTGTAATCTTGAGATGGATGATACAAATGTAGGTTGACTAAGGTCCAACAGCAAAATAGCCTTCTATGCTAGTTTTCTCATAAGTGTCCTCAAACTGCAGGTATGAAGACATTTTTCTATCCTTGTGGCACCTTTTCAAAGATTGCTTCAGTAGCAAATAATAGGCACATGTGTAAGTGGATCTAACTTATGTTGAAAATATATTGTTGAGACAATGTAACTAGTAGATTTATGGGAAAAAATCCCTTTTATTGTTGCCAATGCCATGAGTTGCTAACTGGGTTCGTGATGCTCCACATTTAGGCTTTTGATTTTTTTTTTTAATACATTTACTCTTTTTTCACAAATGAACATGAATTTTTTTTATATCTCATTCCAATCTGTGTTTCAATTATCATGGAAAAGTACTATAGTAGTTTATAACTTTATTTTTTCTAGGTATAATTTTAAATTAAATTTGGCACCCGAGTGACATATCATATACTATCTAATGCTAAAATAATAATAGCAACTGAATACCCTTGAACACTAAAGCAGTTACTATTCTAATTATAGATGTTTTAAAATGAAATTAGTCGTCCATGTAAAATAGCATATACTATCTATTACTAAAAAATTAATAATACTCTTAAATATTAAAAGCAAAGTTCCTATTCTAATTTTTAAGTATATTCTCATATATTAATAAAAAATAATGTCTCCCATGAGTAGCTCAAGTGGGAGCAGGATTCAAACTCTCGTCCCCCCTTCTTTCTCCCATTGTGGTGGGGAATTAAACCACTTCAACTAGTTCAAGAAAAAAAAAAGATATTAGTCACAAACCAATGCATAACATTTAGATTACATGAAACAAAAGATGTGAAATTAAGTTAAGAGGACAAGATTAAGAGAAACGAATTACATTAGGAATTTGTAACTATGGAATTTGATGAAATCATTATTTGATTTTAGTTGTTTTTAATTTTAAAATGCTATGCTTGTGTTCCCCGTAGGTTCTAAGGGATATAAATATTTCTACCAGGGATCAAACATAATGAACAAAATAAAGTAAATGATTTTGAGGCTGATGGTTGATGGTGGATTATATCTCTAATGGAATGCTTTCTAATTGATTGGAACTAATAGGTAGACTTTTAGTATTTATGCCATTTGTGCTAAAAGTTTTCCTCACTCTCTTGTATACAATTCCATTTTAGTATACTAAATTCCTGCACCTTTATGTGTGCTTTTGAAGAGTCTGAAATTTGAATGCTTTTTTTTTTTTTTGAAATTCTCAGCTTCAGCAGAAGCTTGTAATGAATTGATGGCATACTCGTTGATACTGTCATGTTGTTGCTATACCTGCTGTGTTAGAAGGAAGCTTCGCAAAACATTGAACATCACGGTACTTGCTCTGTCATTATGTCAGTATGATCAATTTCTTCTTTTTTCGTGGTGCACTCCTCTTTAGCTCTTGTTGCAGCAGATGTCTAGACAACGTAATTTGTTTTAATAGCAGTAACCTTCTCTTATTATATTTTCATATATCTTGTGATAATGTGGCCCATCATTTAGTGAAATGGTTACTTAGGTTTTATATCTGATGGTATTCTAGTTGAGGATGTCTCTCCTAGTGCTTTGTCGAGTGTTTTAGTGATATGTTCTATCTTTCTTCTGGTTTATATAAGGATACTGATTCTCCACTTCCCACTTTTGCTCCACTTTTTGTGGAACAACACTTCATTATGCATACTATTGAAATTTGGGCTGGTCTTCAAGAATGTTGAGCTTGTAACTAATTCTTGACCCACCCATAAATAGGCTTCTTAAATAATTTCAGTCTTTAAAAGCCAACAGGCCACTCCATCAATCAAAATATGGTGTGATCAGATGCGCTACATGCTTGAAAAAAAAAAAATTAGAAGCTTGTGTTATAGGCGGTAATTATTGAGTGTGCCTAGGATTCAAGATCTTCTATCATTTAAACTTGCTACTTTAGTCAATGTCTTAATAGAGATTTTTCCAAAATATTGTGCAGGGAGGTTTTATTGATGATTTTCTCTCTCATTTAATGTGTTGTTGCTGCGCCCTTGTCCAAGAATGGCGAGAAGTTGAGATTCGTGGGGTTTATGGTATGTTTCTTGGCATCTTTGCTTAGTATTCATAAACGTCAATTAATAAGATGTGGCTATGTCAGCAAGCAGGTTTGCACATGTTTTGACATAAAACCAACTTTTGCAGGTCCTGAGAAGACAAAAACAAGCCCGCCACCGTCACAATTTATGGAGTCCTAGTCGATGGGTATAATGCTTTCCTTAGTTTTTGGTTGGGCATTTGTATATGTTGAAAAAGCCAAATACAGAGGTAATGACCAATTGCCAGAGTTATATGAAATTTGTATGGGAACTGCTTTTTAGCCATAAGTGACCTCCACCCTTATGTTCAGTTAACCATATGTAAATTAGGCTTTTACATTACTTCCATATTCAGTACATGAATGTATTATAAACCAAAATTTTATTGATATAGTGTTTTGAGTTATTTTACTTGGTTTTGTATAATTATATGAACAGACGATTTTATGATTGAAAACAAGTGAATCCATAATTTGTTGGATTCGCGTAAAATGTATTCTATTAGTGGGTTAATGTTGATTAGGGACGATCTCTACTTTCATCTATCTGAAAAGTAACTCATTGCCATTTTTATTTTGTATGCGTCATTGATCAGTTTTTAGTGTGAACTTGAAAATTCAGGCTGCAATGCAAGATAAAAGAAACATGGGATATCCAAAAACATATTATAATATCGGCAGATGTATAAACTTGTATCTGGTGTGAGGTCTGGCTGCTTGCAAGTGCTGGCTGTTTCAAAATTCAACGGCAACAGAAAGTGGTTGTCTCGCAAAAACAGCTCTCGGTAATGCTGCCTCATTGTTGGCTGGTACATCTCCAAAACCATTTGTCTTGGTTGCGTGGTTGGCTTCGTTGGTGTTTCGTGGTCCATCAGATATTCTGATCTCTCATGAGGATGGTTATCATCAAGTGTTAAAGACTTGATTTTGTTCAATGAAACTATAAGGCATCACCCATAAGACCACCTTGGCAGCCTTGACCCTTCTTCAATTGCAGAAATGTAAACGTCCCCTTTCCCCCCATCAGAATGTCTTGCGCTAGTTACACTCAGTCCACTTCGCTTCTTTCTTAGAACTAGTTCTTGCTTGCATATCTGCGAGATCAATTCACCAGGAATTAGTTTTTCGCTGAGTATTTCCTTCCATTGCAGCTACTGCTGAAAATGCCCAGCCGATCCTACATACAGTTGGATTCTTATGAACCTTGGATTTTTTTCTTGAGGTTTGAACTCTTTGTTTGTAAGATTGCAAATAGATTAATCCGTAGCTTGTATAATTCATCTGCAGCATCGTGAAGGAATTGTATACGTTATACAATTCCTTGAAGTTTCTTGTACGCATGGCCAAAGCGAGTCATCCATTTCTAATGAATTGCATACATGGATGCATCTTGGAGAGTACGAAGTTATAGCTCTCAAAGTACAGAACTAAACTGCCTTAAGAAAGGACAACAACATATCAACTAAGATTCTGAGAGTCTCCACTAATAGTTCCATTTAGTTATATATGTTGAAATATTTTCGCTGCGAATCCAAGATCTGCAGCAACTCTATCAAAGGGATGTCAAAATCTATACTGATATCGCGAGATTTCATTATATTTTGACCTTCCTAATTCACCAAATATTACCGTTATTTATCTTTGTATATAGGTCTTTTGTACTTGATGGAATATACATATAAATAAATAATCATTCCTTTACTCAGAATTCTTCAATATAATATGGTTTGCAAATATTTTCTTGACCAGTTCATCATTTCCAGGTCATAACTGATCTAATCGTGTGATGGCAACTAAAAGCAAATTGATTGGAGCAGAGTTAGAAATAGCTAGCATCATATAGCCACATACATTATAATAATTGCCAGATTACAAGCTTGTGTCTGTTGATACAAGGATGACTGTACACCTGCTATCTGAGATACTGTACAATCCACAGATGTAGTACAGCTACTAATAATAGTAATGTCCACAATATGTCATACATAATAATACTTCATATGTTGTACTGTTTTCTTTGATCTTGAACTTCAAGCAGTGGGATAAGATGCCTGCATTGCAATGCCGCAAAGCCCTTCCTTTGCATCTATGTCTTTTTGCATCCTTATGTACCCTTCTTCGCCCCATTGAGTACCCCATGAGTTCTTCACCAGCCAATACTTCATTCCATTGCTTTCTCCATACCCAACAGCAGCAACGCCATGATCTAGTTCAGTGCCACAGGATCCAGTGAAAATGCCGCTCGAATAGAACTGAAATTCAGAACCACTAGCATCAATGGCGACAGAAACTGGTTGCTGTGCAACAGCTTTCATCAGTGCACCCTCATTGTTGGCAGGCACATCTTCAAAACCATTTATCTTGGCTGCATGGTTGGCTTCTTTCTTGGTGTTGCACGTTCCATCGGATCCCACATAAGGATAATTAGCCTCAGTGGTTATGCCTTGATTTTTTTCA
>CATIWM010345981.1:0-11333 GCA_949671775.1 Mallotus repandus | reverse complement strand
GATTCTATTATGCACTTTGGAAATAAATGTCTTTTATGATTTTTATTATGTAAATAAATTGAGTTGTGGTAATTAAATGAATTTTTATGATTTTTTGTGAATTATTGGAAATTACATTATTTTATAAATTGTGGCTGTGTTGATTCTCAGTTGGACGTAATTTGTAGTTCGAGGGCCCAATCTGAGATGTTGAGCCTTGGAATATTTTGAAGTGTGTTTGCATGCAGGAACGACTCTGCTTTTAGTAGAGAGATGTCCGTTTTATAAAGGAGACTCTGCCGAATTTTCGATAGATTTTTCGTAAAACGTGACATCGGACCGGTCCTAAGTTTTGAGTTTTAGTCGAGTCGTGTCATAGATCGAGTCATTCTTTAGTAATCTATAGAGCATAAAAAATTAGAAATTTATTTCTAATTATTTATTCATTATTATTTCCTTTTTAGTTGCACCGCGAGTTAGGCCTTTAAGACCGGACCAGCCGAACCAGAATAGAGGAGCGCACTCAAACTGTGAGTTATTATTATGTGTATGCATGTCATGTAGAAATCCTTACCCAGCATCCATATATTTTTGTTAATGTGAATAAATATGTCATATTGCATCAAACCTTTATTTATTATTTATCTTCATAGTGATTACAATTATATATATTTAATTAAATATATATATAATGTGAATATTGTGTTCTTGACTTGGATGCTATTTTTATTGTTGATATGAATTGTTATTGTGATGTGATGTTTTTAGAGGACAGTAGTAGAATGTGCTACCTAGTGAGTTACACTAGGACTGTTGCGCAACAGTACGCTAGATGCTAGGTTATGATATAATGATTGATGTGTGAAATGATTATTGATTTATTAAGATTTGTGGTTGAGAGTGGTGTGGCTACGGTAGCTCGGTTGACTTAGTGTCTCAAGGCCAGTCATACCTATGGTGTGGCTGCGGTAGCTTGGTTGACTTAGTGTAGACTGCAGTAGCTCGGTTGACTTAGTGTCTCGGGGCCAATCTACTACCAAAGTTTGGAAAAGAGAAATATTATTGGAATTAAGAAATTTAATGATCAGTGGAGTACAATATTTAAGGTTACGAAATTCTTAGGGTTCTGCTTCGATCCTCCACTTGTTTGCAACTACTGTGTTGATATGAAAAGTGTTTTCATGCATTTGCATGAAATGCGTGTATAAATTAAATAAATATAAATAAATATATAAATATTATATTGTTGATTGGTTGCTTGTATGCTTAGGTTGCATGTATACATATAATAATAATTCAATCAGTGAGGTCTGACCCCCCTCAATTATTTTTTCAAGACCTTTCTCGTCAGACCTCTCCTAGTAGTACTCTTCGCTGGACTTTTTCTTCACCGGCCGACTTATGTAAAGTTTGAACTATTACTTTCTTGTATTGTTTTAGACGTTGTAGTAGTAATACGTACTTGTAGTAGATTGTGATGATGTTATTGACTGAAATTGTGTGCCCGACTGATATTTTTATGTTAAAGGCTTGCTACAGGTTCCAAATTCGTGTGAATTTCTGTTCCCTTGCACCGCTCATGACTCTCGGGTTTGGGTCGTGACAAAATTGGTATCAGAGCCTAGGTTTAGTATTGTTGGACCTAGGTTAGTAGAGTTGAGTTTTCTTTGAGACTACTGCAACAAATAGGATTCGACTATGTCTTTGAAAAGTCTTCATTGCTTTTAGTTTTCCACGTAACCGTTAGGATGACTATTGTTGCTTGAATTGTATGTATTGTGTGTTTTATTTCTTTTCTTTTTGGAATGTGGCAAGCACGAGTCGCTCCACCGGTCGATGAGGCCGAGAATGGAGTCTTACCAGGTTGAAGCTTTACCTCTTGAGCCGCCAGCTAGGCATAGTGGTAAGGGTAGAGGAAGATTTAGAGGAGTGGCAGGTCATCGTAGATAGAGAGAGCTGCAGGATGAGGAACTTGTAGACCAAGATTTTAAGGAAGCTGCCTATGCACCAGGAGTTCAGCAAGGTGTAGTAGTTATGCCTCAGGCGGTACCACCTATGCAGCCTTTGCTTCAGTAGAGAGCTCAGGATATATCAGTTCCGCGTATATTCCATGTTTTGAATCTTGTTGGTTTTCGCATCTTTTCAAATGAGGTGAACGCGAACTACTTTTTCCAGAGACAACATATATTGATAAGCAGTCCTTTCAAGTTGAAGTTTTGATTCCAGTTTCAGTCCCTACTACACCTATCTAGTGTAGGGGTAGGTCAGAGGCAATTGTAACTCAAAGGCTAAAGTAGTTATTCTAAGAGGTATAGGCAGCCTTTGAACTCGAACTTGCAGCATTTGTGGCTGGGATAGCAAGGATTAATGAGGGCTTGGTAGCCTTTAACCAAGCATGACAAGTGTTTTGAATGCTTTGATGAAGGAATCAAAAGATGTCTGCTGCGGACAAAACACTTTTGTACTCTTTGATGGTGAAGTTGTTAGTTTTGATTGCAGCATAAGATTGGTACATGCAGCCAAATTAGTTTTATGTGACTATTGTGATATGGTTGGAGTTTAAAGAGCAATTTTTAAGAAACTTCTATCCACCTTCAAGGTGGGATAATTACATATGGCGACTATTGCACAGTGTAAGAGAAGAGTGGTCAGTTGAGAAGAATACCGTGAACTCTCCAATCTGTCATGTCATGTTGTAGATGTGATACAGTATAAGTGGAGACTGGTAAAACTATATGTTATAGGATTAAGTTCAGTATATATTAAAATCCGAGCTGAGGACTAAAATTCAGAGAGTTATTTGTGGATTCAGTCCTTTTGAGTGTAATTGACTTTGATATGATTTTGAGAATGGATTTATTAGCTCAACATTATGCCATATTGGATTATTGAGAGAAAGAAGTGATTTTCAGAATCCCAGTGATGAAGAATTCCGATTCGGAGGTTGTAAGCACCAAGTTTTGGGATGACTAAAACATGGATGCGACAGAGGACCCGATGATGAAAATTGACTGTGAAATTAGATTTATTGAATTTGATTTATTGGTTTTAAACTAAATTGTAAATTATTTTTAGAAACTATTTTTAAAAATTTATTTATTTATTTTTGTTATTGTTATTATTATTTTTTTATATTTAAAATAAATTTTCAAAAAGGTTATTTCAAAAATGAAAAAAAGAGAAAATTAAAGAAAAATAAATAATAAGTTTTCAAAAAAAAAAAGAAGAAGAAAGTGATGAATGGGCCGATTCAATATTAATTTGAAGAAAAATATGGCCATATGGCCATCTTTCGTTTCTTTCACTTTTGCTATTTCCAACCGGAAATAGCCAATTTCCGGTTGAAATAGGCTTTCTGTTTTTTAATTAATTAATTAATTAATTAATTTGTTATTAGATTTTGATTAGTTGTTATTTTGATAAATATTTTTTTTATCAGATAAATGTGTGGATAAATTTATTTTTTTATATAAATAATAAAAAATAATTTGTTTGATTTTATTTTTATCTTGTAATCAGATCAGGGTTAAAGGGTTGTGTCTCTATATACATACTTTTTTTTCGTAGGGGGAGGCGGGGGGTTTTATTTTTCTGTTCTCTCTATTTTTTTTAGCCGTCAGCCAAAACACACCGACTCCTCTTTATTTTTCACATACTTTTTTAAGTTTTAGCCGAGAGTCATATCCAAATAAATAAAAAATCACAGACAAACACAACAAAAGCCACATGCTTTCATTAATGGTGATTACCTTCTAAGGGGAATCAATACTGCATCCATCAAATTATTTCTTCTTCTACTCCTTTCTCTTTATTTTATTTGATTATTTTTATTCTATTTTATTTTGATTTGATTTGATTTAATTTTTATTCTATTTTATTTTGATTTGATTTGATTTAATTTTTATTTATATTTTGTTTAATTACTAATCTTTATTTATTTTTGTGTTTATGATTATGGATTGGGTAATTTAAATTCACTGTGGAGAACAAAATTCATGAAGATCCATGGAATGCCATGGATTAAATCCTGTATTAATTTTGTGTAGTTTCCTTTAGGTTTATTTATTTGTATTATTTTATTTTATCTAGGCTTTGAGTTTGTATTTTAATTTATTTTAATTTTTCAATAGTAGTTGTTGTAATAGCCACATTAGTGGGAATATAGTGGAATTTTAATTTTCTGCACTTTACAAAATCAATTAGTAAATTAGGTCCATTTGGTAAAACCCTAATTAAAATCAATGGTGGCTTTAGATTAATTTAGGTGGCATGTAAATTGAATTAGTTAGAAATCACTGAATGTATATATTTATGTGTTTATTTGTTTATTTGGGCTTATTTGGTTGTTTTTATTCATTTTGGGCCCCAAGCCCACGTGTAGGTTTTAACTCACTTAATTAATAGGCTTTAAAATTCGTTTTAAATTTAATTACAAATAATTTAGGCCCATTTAAGTTAATTAGATTTAAGTTCACTTTTAGTTAATTTTAAATTAACTTTAGACTTAGTCCAACCCATTTAAAGCATTTCTTTTAAAAAATAAATAGATTTGAGATCATTTCATTTAAATTAAAATAAGTAGAATTAGACCCATTAAATCAAATCAATTTTTTCTTAAATTTGGTAGACTTAGGCCCACTTTTAGAATTAAAAATTATAGATTTAAGTTCACTAATATAATTAAAATATAGGCTCACTTTTAGTTCAATTTCACTTGTAAATAAAAAATATAGATTTAGCTAACTTAAAATTAAAATCAAATGTAGTTTGGATTTACGCCTTGAATGCATTTTTTATGTGCTTTTTCACGGATTGGTTGCCTTAGGGTTAGATGGATGTTCAATTAAGGTTTAATAAAATTGCATATAATTAGGGAATAAGATAGTAATTCATAAAATAATTCTAAATGAACACAAGACTAAAAGAAGTTGGTATTCTATATCCAGAACTCCTAGTTGTTGTGCTAGTTTGTATTAGAGAATCAAGTTATCACCACCTTTGATTTGTCCTAGTTATTACTCTGGGTGGCAACTCCTCATCCCCACGCTATGTCTTTGTGATATAGTAGTGTGTTCCCTAGAGCCCTGAGCACAAACAGTGTCGCAATTGCAATAAACTTGGGCGCGCGCTAAACTCCGCCATCTACAATATGTATATATTTTCTTGTCACTGGATTCACATACAAAGTAATTAAGCTTCTTTATTGAAACAAACATCGCCTGTTCCATTTTTGTTGTCCGTCCCTCTAGCCATGCCAAATTCCAGTAACCATCCGCATGTAGCTATCCTCACCAGCTCTAGTGCTAATCACGCTACAGTTTTACTTCGAGTTGCAGCATCACTGGTTCAATGTGGCTGTCGAGTTACCCTCATTACTTGCCAACCTATTCTCTCACTAGCTGACTCCCAACACATCTCTAGTTTCCTGTCAGCTTTTCCTCAGGTTGTGGAAAAGCAGTTTCATCTTCTTCCTCATGATCCTAACCTTTCTAACTCCAACAGTACTGACCTATTACAATGGGAAGTTACTTGTCGCTTTGTTCTTCATTTGCTCCTTCAGCTACTCTCTTCAATGTCTCTGATGGTTCAAAATTCTTTTGGCTTAGCAATAGCTCTAACACACATATTGAAGAATTTGGGGAACATATGATTGAACTCCTTGAATTTGAAGGTAGAGTTCTTAAGAGTAAAAAGAGTCTCCGGGGAAAATTCCTACAAGTGTTCTGGTAGGGTCTTGGTAACCCAAAACCCCTCTAATGCCTAAGTTAGTGTTTTTGATCCATATAAAAGAGGCTTAAGAGCCTGAGCATTAAGTAAAAGATGAGGAAGATGATGAATAGTTATGTTTATGTGTGTATGATATGAATAGTAGTTATTAGTAGATAACAAATAGAGAGAAAAAATAAAGAAGGAGAAGAGAGAAGAAGGAGAAGAGAGACGATGGACCTTCATTTAGTAGCTGGAGGAAACCTATTATAGGCTTGGTAGGTGAGAATGGACGGCTGAGATCAAAGGAGATAAATGGCCAAGATTTTTCTCTCTTGGGAAATGGGAGTGGTAGGTAATGATTATTTTTCTCGGGAAGATAATCATGTCAACTACAATGACTAATGGGAGGTGGCTTGTCAGGAGAAGGACGGTCACCTCTATATTGCTGAGAGGATTTATTCGGAGAGGAATCTTACTCTTAGGACTTTCAGTAATTCCCTGAGAGAGATACTCTATTTAGGTATCAAGACATGGTGTCCTTAGTAGGAGATTCCACAACTTTGACTTAATTCTTAAATGTTGAAAAGTCAAATGGTCAAAGGTAGTCTGATGTGGCATATAAGACATGGTTCTTCTCCATGTGTCGAGCTTCTATTGAAGGTATATTTTTTATGTATCATCAGTAGTCCCCCTACTCTGAGTCTAGAATGTTCTAGATGAAAGAGTATAGTTAGGTGATGCTTCTTTGATTCTTCTAATTAGGGAAACTCTTTCTTGTACAGGGTCTTGGGATCTAGCTCCTGTTGCTTTTCTTTGAAGAAGTTTCCTCAAAGAGGTCCTCATGTGGTGCGGCTTTATGATCTGGGAGTGTTCCTAGTATTTGATTATTGAAAGTTTCCTTAAGAGTAAAATTTGTATTTGAGCAGGATATCTGTATAGGAGGTCCTTGAGAACATATGTTTTTCTCATTTGATTGATTCTCCTTGGGGATGATTTTTGTACTGCAAGTCCATGAGGACATAGGACTCTCACTTTTGGAGAATTAAATTTTAATTTGGAGGGTTTTATCCCTTTATGATTTGAAGATTATAATTTCTTGATAAGACACTTCCAATGGAGAAAATGTCACTCCCATGGGGAGTTAGATAATCCTAACTAGATATTTCCGTCAAAGGAAATGTTGTTCCCGAGGGGAAGGTAGAGATTCCTGAGAAGATAATCCCGTGAAGCAAATTTCACTCTCTTGGGGGAGATTTAGATCTTCCATTGAATTCCCTATAAAGATATCTTTGCTCATATAGGGGAGTTAAAGTATCTGAGAGGATATTTCCATTAAGCTAGTTTTATTTCCATTTGGGAAGCTTGAGGTCTTCAATTCAAACTTTTCTTGTAGAGGAAATTTTGTTCCCATTGAGGAGTTTGAAATACTCAATTAATAATTTTTAATTAGAAAATTTTTACTCCCATGTGGAGTTGGAGATCTATGAATAAGAATTTTTTATAGAGAAAATTTCTCTCTCTTAGGAGAGGTTGAGCTCTGTGTATTTCCTATGAGGAAATCTCTCTCTTGAAGGAGGTAAAGATGTCTAAAAAAATATTTCTTATTAAGAAAATTCTACTGAGCAGGTGGCCTATACGGCTTGACCCAAAAGTCATCGTGAATCAAGTGATTTGAAAGATTCTTCTACCAAGACCTTCAACATTGTAATTGTTACCGAGATGAAGGCATTTGAATCTTATTCATGCATTATGATTAGAGGAAGAGCAACTCCAACAGCGATCGAGAATTCCCCTATAAGAAAGTTCTCATAGGAAATATCTGAAAGCTCTTTTTCTTTGTAGGTGAAGAAAAGGAAAAAGGAGGGAAGCATTTAAGCAACTCAGGTTTTCAAACAGTTATGGTTCTAGAGAGGAGAGTGAACTTCTATGACAAGGTTATCCAAAAGACTCATTCTCTCGTGTTGTAGTTGAAGATCTCAGGATTTGTTTTGAGAAGGAGTTATTTGGGAAATAATTTTAAAAAAGGGGCTGCCACTACCAAAGCTTCTTAACAAAAATTAAAAATTTGAAGACTCCAGTAAGGTAATGATATCACATGCTAAAAATTTCTATAGATCATCGTGGTTTGATTTTTGTGAATGGCTTTTAGTTATTTTCTTGACTAAGACTTTTCATGCTTTAAAGTTGTTGGGGGAGATTCTGCCACTACTCAGGATGGAGATTCTTTAGAAGAAGAAATAATTTCTAGCCAACTTTAAGGGCATTAAAACTTCAATAGATGTTCATTAACTTCTCCTTTGAGAGACCAAAAAAAAATCTTTGGATGTTCATAATGCGCTTAAAGCAAATGAAGTGGAGAATGTTTTTATATGCCCTTCCTCAAATAATAAAATGATTGTTGAACTTCTTTCTTTGTAGGAGAGAGTTGTTATAGTTCAGGATAACAGTGTTGGGAATATTCCTGTTAGGATTTTTCCACTAAGTGCTTTGCCCGATACCATTTTCAAATGGTGATGCTGTTAGGTATGTTTTCTTATATGTTTCCCGTGTGTCTATTTTATTGATGTTGACCAGCACTATCTTTTATAATGCTTTAATTGAGATCTTCTATTTTTTAGATTCTTCAAGTGTTCTTTCACTTTCATATGTTCCTTTATTCTTTCTGCTTGAATAGAGGTCTTGAATGAGGAATCATATATATAGAATAAACCTCCTCATCATGAGAATTTTTTATATTTGATAAGATCCTCTTAGAGAATTTATGACTCTTGATTAATTTCTCTAGGGAGGATTCTGCAAAGGCGGCCTCTTTTATAGAGTATGGCTAATTGATTCTTTTTGCAAGAATTATTGCATGGATGACCTCTCTAGTGGAGGATGTTTGATTAATTCCCTTGTGGGATTTATATATAGATCTTCTCATTCATAGAGAATGTTTTGATTGAGTCCCTTATGGGATAATTTCTAGATAAACGTTCTTGCCCATAGAGAATGTCCTGATTAAATCCCATGTGGGAGGATATTTATACCACAAGTCCATGGGGACATGGAACTCTCACTTTTAGAGAGATTTTGACTTTCAAATTTAATTGAGAGCCTTCCTGAGAAGGTTGGTTGGTGCCTGGGGAGGATTTGTGTTTCTTAAACCCTTATGGCATGATTTTTGCTTATGGAGAGTGCCTCACTTCTAGAGGACTAAGTTGGAAGTAGGATTTGGCACCCTTGATGTGAGGATTTATATTTCTTAAACTCTCTTGATGTGGATTCTCACTTATGGAGAATATCTTGATTGGTTCCCTTAAGGGATGATTCCTGGATGGACATTCTCGCTCATAGAGAATGTCCTGACTGAGTCCCTAATAGGGTGATTCCTGAGAGGAAGTTCTCACTCGTGGAGATTTAGTAAAGATTGGTTCCTGCGTAGGTGCTCTCGTTGGAGCAATTGAGCTCGGCTCGCTCCTGGAGACTTCATGGATTTTGAATGTATTCTTTTGGTTCACCTCACTTCTGGAGATGTTCCTCACGAGATGAGGAAATTGATTTGTATTGTGTTCCTTAATAGGAAACTCTTGGAGGATTTCTTCCTCCTATGTTGATTTTAAGTATAAGATTATGGATTTTGTATCACAACATAATAGCTTCAAAGTTTGTGATTTTTGAAATGAGATAAGTAGAAAAGGTTTGGTGCTAGAGAATATCTGAGCATGATTATATATGTAAAGAGAAATACACAAGAAGAGGATGCCTCTATTCAAAGAGGTTCTTGACAATTATGTCATACGGATAGAGTAGCTTCAATAAAGATAATCCCTTCCTTCATAAAGGAGTGTATTATAAATTTATAGAAAACCATATAGATAACAATTTTTCCTTAGAGCTTGCTAGAGAGTAAATTCCTGCTCCGACAATTTTGAAAATCCTGGATAGGCCATCCCAAGTAGGAAATGATTGACGTTTATTATCAGCTTCTTTGTACTTTAGTATGAGTTCTAGGAGTAGTTTTATAAGCTCATAAGACGCTAGGCGGTCTCTTTGTCTAATCATTTTTTGTTCCTTCTACTCTTTCTTTTAACCCTCATAGAATAATATGATCAGATATTTTTGCTTGCCAATAAGTCTCAAATTAGTAGACAATATTTCTCTAGAGGAAAATGATAGTTTCTTGACTAACAATTCCTGTCAAATAATGCCTGTCAAGATCTTGGACTCTATCCATTTGGTCGAATAATCTGCTGTTAGGTTTATGCCCATGTGAGTTTGCCTTTTTTAGGAAATAAGCATTGATAGTAGAAGTATGGTATTTTCTTTTGTATGATTTCTCATATTGAAGAGTAAATCTTGATGTTCTGATAGGAATTCTCCTATATGGACATCACTAGATAGAAATTCATTTCAGCCATCGCCATCATTCTAAGAAAATTTGCTTGAGAGTCACATGTTCTAGATATCTAAAAGGCATATTTTGGTGAGGAGATCTATCCAAAATAGGAATAAAAACTTATTTACATATTCTACTTCTTCAATCTCCTTAATGCACTTTTGAAATTTCTTTTTTTCTTTTATAATCCTCATTCAAAACATTTTCTTATTCAAAGAATATCATTCTCTAGTCCATGTCCATCTCTTAATTTTCAATAAAAATTTTAATTTTATCTCAAAATCTAAAGAGATATGGTGATAACTAGAGAGAGCCTTCATATCTCCTTCTCCCCTTCAAAAAGAGTTTGAAGAATGACAATGACTTCAAACTAACTGAATTGATACTGGCTAGGCTTTCTTCTACCTTCATTAAAGATTATATTCTGAGAAGTAGATTCATGATTGGTGTAGACGGCAGGGTTTAGCACGTGTCCAAGTTTATTCCAACCGCAACATTATTTGAGCTCCGGCCTCTAGGAACACACTACTATATCACAAAGACATAGTGTGGAGATGAGGAGTCACCACCCAGGGTAATAACTGGGACAAATCGAAGGTGGTGGTAACTCGATTCTCTAATACAAGCTAGCACCACAACCAGGAGTTATGGATACGGAATACCAACTTCTTTTAGTCTAGTGTTCATTTAGAATTATTTTATGAATTACTATCTTATTCCCTAATTACAAGCAATTTTATTAAACCCTAATTGAACATCCATCTAACCCTAAGGCAACCAATCCATGAAAAAGCACATAAAAAATGCATTCAAGGCGTAACATCCCTAAATCCAAACTACATTTGATATTAATTTTAAGTTAGTTAAATCTACATATTTTATTTACAAGTGAAATAGAACTAAAGGTGGGCCTATATTTTAATTGTATTAGTGAACTTAAAAATATTTTTTTTATTCTAAAAGTGGGCCTAAGTCTACCAAATTTAAGAAAAATGGATTTGATTAAATGGGCCTAATTCTACTTATTTTAATTTAAATGAAATGATCTTAAATCTATTTATTTTAAAAGAAATGATTTAATGGGCTGAGCTAAGTCTAAATTTATTTTAAATTACATAAACTTGGTCTAAAGCCTAAATTAACCTAAATGGGCCTAAATTGATTTTAAAGTTAATTAAACCTAAATTTAATTTTGAAAGCCTGTTTTATTAGTGAATTAGACCTATACGTGGGCTTGGGGCCCAAAACGAATCAAAAATAACAAACA
>CATIWM010345957.1:0-11808 GCA_949671775.1 Mallotus repandus | reverse complement strand
AGTATAATCTGCTCTGAGAAGTGATTAATTATTTCATCCTGATCACAGTTTTGATGTAGATAATGGACCAAAAGCTGCTGAATTTATTAAGGTTTGTTATCTTTCTTCCCTTGGTCTATTACATAGTTCTTGATTGCTGCTTTTCTGCAATGAACTGTTACTAATCCTCTTACCAAAGGTTAGATGGTGTAATTTGCACTGTGCTTTTGCTAGATTGTGTGTGAATTAGACTCCTGGAGTTGTTGAGCCTGAGAATGTGGCATCTTCGTTTTCTTTTCAGGATGCAGTGTCTAAGTGGCCTGCCTTACGACCATTGTCTTTAATCTTGAAAGTGTTCTTACAACAGAGAGAACTTAATGAGGTGTGAATCTGTGCACTGATCTTCTAATAGTTTACTCTGGTGGAGTTATGTGTTCAACCCTTTTCACCCTTGTATTTCTGTCTAGCTGATTTATGAATTCTTCGAAGTATGTAGGTATACTCTGGTGGTATAGGTTCTTATGCTCTGCTTACAATGCTCATGGCAGTGCTAAAGGTAACAAATTTATGCTGAAGTTAAGATCCTGAAATTACTTATAACTTGTGTATGCATTGTCAAGTATCACCTATATTTAAAGTGTTTAAGTCATCATTGCAAGTTTTCTATTTTTTATTTTTTAAGGACCAAACACTTTTTCTTGATTTTTCTGGTTCTGAAATTTTTTTTACCCCATGCAGGATACTGTACTTTGTTTATGAAGAATTTTGTTAGCAAGCAAATTATAAAATTAATCTGCAAATTTAATTCAAGAACTCATTCCACTCAAAGTTTATTAAGAGGAAAATATAATAAAATAAAGGTGAACACATATCAAATTAAATTGAATTTACTGTGTTTTATCATATAAAAACATGTTTTTTTTGTTGTTTAATGTACTGTCATTTTGTTCTATATTTGAAAGACACCACGAAAGCAAACCCTTTGATCTCTAACTTTTTCTGCCATATCAAATCTACAACCATTAAGAATTGAAATTTATTGAAAATAAATAAGAATGTATATACTGCAAAAGGAAAGGGATTATTGAGGTATTTCTTGTTATGGTTATATTCTTTGTTAGGTTCATATATATGAGAAATGGGGAAGAATATGTGGCAAAAGAAAGGGTAAGATCCTTCATTGAGAGAGAATCGAGGTTTACTGTCTTCATAACAGATCTGAGATCTCCCTTTGTGATGCATTAGGGTATCATACTTCATTATTTGTGGTAATGATTAGGGAATTGAGGTTTTAGATTGGAATTTTGAGGTATAATCAAGTTTGATGATGTTTTAGTGTACAACTGGACTATTATGTGGGCGAGGTTGAGGAATTTACAGGCAGCTTTAAAAAATTGAGATTTAGGTTTAGGCATAACTATGGATAGGTTTGAGCATTTGGTTCAAACCGAATCGAATGCTCACCAAAATTTGAAACTGAACACTGAACCAGAACTTTAATGGAACTTTGGTTTGGTTTTTGGTTCCATTGAACTAAAACAAAACCAAGGAAATGATAAGTTTAACATGAGGATGCATGTAGCACAGTGGTGAAACACTGTATAAAAAAGCTTTTGTGCTGGGTTCAAATCCCACCAACAGCAATTTAACTCTTTTTTTTTAATGATATTTTGAAAATGAAAAGGTAAAAAAGCAAATTTAGAGCCTTGGGACTCTATTTTAGGGCTCTTAACAAGTTCCAAGTGCTAAAACCAACTGAACTACGCATATATATCTGTCATATTTCAATATTACATATATAAATATACTATACTTTGTTTTTATCAGTTTGGTTCGGTTTGAACTGAAATTTTTTATTTTGCAAAATAGAAACCGAACCGAACCGAAATATTCGGTTTTCGGTTGCAGTTCGGGTTTGCTCACCCCTAACTGTGGAAGTAGGAAAATGGAGAATTTAATAGGAATGAAGAAGGAAGATCAATGAATATTTAAAGAGAGGAATTTGTTTGCTGAATTAACAGCTAGGTAACAAATTACCTGAAGTCTGTTTGCATGCAAAAATAAGCACTTCCAAGTCAGCGGATTAGCAGTCCAAAATAGAGACTTACTGATAATACTTTAAGTTCTTGAGTAAAATATTGTTAGAAGTATTAGATTTCCTATTTATAAAAGAAATCCATAACTGCCAAGTACTCTTTCACTTTGATGAATATATTCAATCTTCTAGTTTATTAGATTCATGGCATTATCTCCAAATTAAACATATATCCCTTTCCAGTGATCATATAGATGCACCATCAAATTGCTTTTGTCAAAACCCTTTCATCATATTTCAGTGGATTATGAAACCATGTAATCTAGGAAGGGTGGGTTTGAGTGGGGGATTCAGCCTGTTCCTTTTGAATGAAAATGAAAATTGGTGGTAGAAGTGCAAGGGCTATTGTAAAAGAAACATATCCTAGCAACAACATGATCAAGTTTCATGAGCTAGGTAATTGCCACAACAGTTTGAATGGTTTGCATCCATATGGTTCATTTTTCTCTGATGCAAAATATAGGAATTCACTTGGGAAATGCCCAGCTTTGTCTCTGGCTAGTTTATTTCCAAGTGATGTTGCATGTAATACTTATCCTTTATGAAATTTTCTTGGAATTCTCAATCTGTAGTGATGAGCAATTTTTTGTATTATCTCCTCCTTATTCCCTTTTTGATTCCCATTTAATGATATTGCCTCTATGGTGTGATGCATTTAATGCTACAGAATCATAGAGAGTGCCATGCTTCTTCAGAGCATAATTTGGGAGTCCTTCTGGTATGTTTCCATACAATCAAATTTTAAATTTTTTTCAGTGTTGTCATGATCCGCATAAAGGGTTTCCTTCTTCCTTTTTTTTTATTTTTTTTATTTTTCCTGTCACGTGAATTGTACAAAAGCAACTTATAAAAAAGTTCATGCATGTTGATGTTTTGTCTAGTGTGATTATCGCGATGTGAGCCCTTTCTTTTAAGGACTCAAGGGGTACTTTTATGGCTTCTATATCATAGTATGATGTTTCTGGGAAGCAGGTACACTTTTTTGACTTTTATGGACGCAAATTGAACACCGGAGATGTTGGTGTATCTTGCAAAGGGGCAGGCACCTTCTTTTCAAAGCGTAAGAAAGGGTAAAAAGAACCAAAAATAATTTAAGGATTCAAAGATTAGTTTTCTGATAGTGTGACATTTTTGAGCTTTTGATTGATTTTTAGTTTTCTTCCTTTCTATTATCCGTTTTAGATTTTTGAACAAGGGACGGCCATTTCTTATTGCTATTGAGGATCCACAGGTAAATTTGCAGATACTAAATTTCAGGGCATTAATAATTGTTTGGGAAATGAAATAGCAAAATTGTGGCTTGAAAAATGCATTGATATGATTCTTAATTTGGCCATTTCTGATGGGTTGAAGAGATTGTGGAGTGGGAATAGGGGCTATGTTCTGCTTTTCTTCTTTATATAACGATCCCAAGAATAGGGCTAAAAGGTGTCTCTTGCTTTGCCTTTTACTTGGATTATTCTTTTCTGCACTTTGTTGTGGCAGAATAATTGGGATGAAAATGTAATTTATGATGGAAGTTGACCTCTGCCGAGAATTTGTCCTTGTCTGATGATTTTTTCCATTGTTTAAAAGCACTTTGACTTTTTTTTTTTTTTGAATTAGGCACCAGAGAATGACATTGGGAAGAATTCATTCAACTACTTTCAGGTTTGTTCATTGGCTTACAACTCTTAGCTTATCCTTTTTGTTGCTTAATTAACAGAACTGTAATTTAGTACTGGAAGGAATTTTGGATATCAATGGGGGACATCGTTTAAGAGAAAACTTGCATAAAAAAAATGGAGATAGTTTATTTTAATGGGCAGCCTAACCAGGAGCCTGTCAGTTTAATTCTTTCCTCCCCTTTAAATAAAAAAGAAATACAAGTTGCCGAATATGCTTCTTTTTTTTTTGGCATGGATTCCTAGAGTTATTTGATTTCTGACCTACCATCATCTGTGTTGCAGCTTATTTCTGCTGATCATATCACTAAAAAGTAATTTGTGGCTATTCTGACATAATTTGTGGGCATGAATTAAACCCAATATGAAAAGTGACCATTCTGGAGTTAATCCTGTTTATATTACATCTTGTTTACTTATTTAACACAATCAATAAGTAATATCATTAAACCCATAATTGTTCCAGGGACTATGACTTAAGTTCACACTGCACTATTGTGTCTGAAGATGTAGGATAATAGGACAATTGTAGCATTGATCCAGGAAGAAATCCCATTCATTCGTATCTTCTATCCCTCGCACTTCCTCTGTGTTTGAGCATCCCTTGATTGGTTTCATCATCTTTATCTTACCTCTTTTCCTTGCACTTCCTCTGTATTATACTTTACTTCTGTATTATACTGATCCAAATGGGGAAAAGAAATAGCAACTTTCTGTTGTATAAAGTATCAAATGAAGCTTTTAATCTCTGTCATTTTCATGTCTTTTTTCAGTTCACTGAACTCATTGAGCTGTTAATTTTGCATCTGGTATATTGAGTAAATCTCTTGTCAAACCTGTAAAACCAAGATGCTCAATTGTTAGGTCTGGGGGTTGTAACCGGTAAAGTGGTTTCTTGACTCAGGTTAACTCCTACAGTGATATCCTGAATTTAAGTATTTAACCATCTTAATGGCTCTTTTAGGCTGCCTCAAGAATATGTGCCGCTATTAATTGGTGTATATAGGTGAGAGAATTGCATATATAAATTGTCTCTAAAGCACCAGACTTGTCAAAATGACTGATCTCAACTGCTTGTGTCGTGTTGTAAATAAGTTACCAGCACATTTAATATTATATCATATTTGTACCTTGCATTTTAGTTGACGCGAATACCATATTTGAGAACCAAAGCTGAGCTACTTGCTTTCATTATTATAAAGCTAGATTATCAGCATGGAATGTGAAATTTGGGTTCACCTAATCCTAATGTTTCCACAAAAATTATTGCTCATCCTGTACAGTATTTTGTCAAATCCCTGTTGCAGATTAAGTCAGCATTTTCAATGGCCTTTTCAACCTTAACAAATCCGAAGACCATCTTAAGCTTAGGCCCAAACAGGAGCATTCTTGGTACCATAATTAGGCCTGATCCTGTTTTGCTTGTGCGCAAAGGAGGTTGCAATGGGGAAGTGACTTTCAGTAGTCTGCTACCTGGAGCTGGGGAGCCAATACAGTTGCACTATGACAATCAAGAAATTTTGGGGAACTGGCAGTTGGATGATGAGGAAGAATTGCCTCGTGGAGGTGGAATTGCTGAAGATGATGGCGCAGAGTCTTCTAGAAAGAGAAGGAAGTCTTCTAAAGACAAGTCTAATAGGAGAGAGGAAAATGGTGATGATGCTGGGAAGGTCAGTAATGAAGAATTTGGCTCAAGAAGAGACAGGAAGAAACAGCGTAGAAGACGTAACCATGATGATGCCAATGGGTTTGGCTATTGACGTTGGTGGATTTCCACAGAGCTGATAAAAGCATTTATCTGCAGCATTTCTCTGGGGACCGTTCATCAGTTTTCTCTGAGATAGCCTTTTTTTTTTCTCCCCAACAGAAATTTTCCTACCACCACCACCACAGTTGGATCCTTCACGGATCAAGCTTGCTGCTGATGATGCTAACACTTGAACAGTCGAGGTGGAAGTGTCACTTGAGCGATCAGTTATTTTACTGGTTGTAGATATTAGATCGTAAGAGGAAAGGACAGTGAGCAGATTTGGAGCCCGGAATTGGTGGCTTAAAGTTGACTAATTTTGGCTTGGCTTTCCAGTTTTTTGACGTTGAGCATAGCATGCGCAACCTAACAGCAGTGAGGACATAACTGGAAGGACAACTATGACGAGCAATTTTTCTTGTACCAATTCACTTTTAATATTTAAATTATTGTATACCATTTAATTTATTTATTAATGTTTAAAAGATTTGTTTACATGTTTATGTAGAATATATGTTTGTTGAGGTCATATTTCGTATGGCATTGGGTTTCAATTTTGACAAAGGGAAATATTTATAGAAAAGATTTGATCAGGTAAACATCCTAAAGCTTAAAAATAGTTTTTTTATACAATCCTTGCACTTTCATATGAGATATGGCAATCACATGATAAAGAACATTACGTAGCCTCATCTGTTTGCCAAGTCAAAAGATTAAAATATCAAAGAAGAAAAGAACAAGTCTTTCAATCAATTTTAATTAACTGTAATTCAGCAATAATAAATAGATTATACTTAGAGAAGAAAGAAGCACAGCAAGCCGAGAAATTGGAAAGTTCAGCCATGAACATCAAACTCCAAATTATAGTGCTCTTTTCCATTTGGTTCCTATCCAAAATTTCATCGATTAGCTGTTGCCATGATGATGAAAGAGCAGCTCTGCTAAGCTTTAAATCTCAACTAGCAGATCCATCGAATCGATTGTCCTCATGGCAAGGCCAGAACTGCTGCACTTGGCATGGAATTCGTTGTTCGAACACACTCCATGTCTTTGCTGTCGACCTCCCGAATCCAAACCCGAACGGCTTCATAATAAACATGAACTCAGAACTGGTTTCCACTTCCAACTCTACATCAACTGCCCTTACTGGCACGATTTCCTCTTCTTTATTTGCACTTTCTCACATCACTTATCTTGATCTGAGCTTCAACAACTTCAAGTTTTCAAGATTACCTTCCGGAATAGCAAACCTTTCACAGCTTACTTTTCTCAACTTGTCAAATGCTATGTTCAGTGATTCCATTACAACCCAGTTTTCAAACCTTACATCTCTAAGGTGGCTGGATCTTTCGTGCTCTATGCCAGTGACTGATTTCTCATCCATTTCTTATAACTTATCATCTCAACTTACAGTAGAAGCTGGTACTGAGTATGCCTATATCCATGGTGGGTATCTATCTTCATCGAATTTGGATTGGTTGAAGGGGCTGCAGAATCTTGAGGAACTATTTTTAACTGGTGTTGATCTATCAGAAGCTTCCAGGTCTGCTCAATGGGCTAATCCCATATCAAGTCTGTTCAATCTCAGATTTCTATTGTTGTCCAACTGCTCAATTCTTGGAGAGGTTCCTGTGCATCAGCTTCTCAACCTCACCCATCTCTCTGTACTGGGAATGGATTTCAATTCTTTTACATCTCAAATTCCGGCTCGGTTAGCAAACCTGACATCCCTTTTCGCCCTGGATTTCACTAGCTCAAACTTGCAAGGCTCAATCCCTTACCTCCCGCAACTAGTTTCCCTCTATGTGGGGAGCAATAAGCTTAGAATCGACTTGGGATCAATGTTTGCAGTTCCTTGGCCTCGGTTAGAGACTTTCGACATCAGGTCTACACATGTTATTGGCTCAATTCCATCTTCATTTGCCAACACAACTTCATTAGTCAATTTCAGAGCCTATAATTGCTTTATAGAGGGCCATATACCTTCTTCCATAACCAATCTTTCAAGGTTAGAAAGGTTGGAACTTGACATGAACATGCTGGTTGGTCAACTTCCACCTTCAATATCTAACTTGAAAAGCCTTCAGTTGCTTTCTATGATGCAAAATTCTTTAGATGGGTCCATCCCAGATTCAATTTGTAACATTTCCTCTCTCCAACATCTTGCTCTGTCAAGCAACAATTTCTCTGGAAAAGTACCTGACTGCCTTGCGAATTTTCCGGATCTTGAGTTCTTATTTCTCAGTTTAAACTCTTTCACTGGAACAGTTCAACCATTAGCATCTTTCTTCAAAACTTCCAATCCGTACGTTTTGGGTCTAGGTTTTAATATGCTTACTGTTGAATTAAACCAGCAGCATTTTCCCCTCAGCTTCCAGCCATCAATCTTGGACTTGAGTTCCTGTAACATTACAGGTGGAATTCCAGATTTTTTATCTAATCTGACTGAACTTGCATTCTTGTCTTTGTCACACAACAACTTGTCAGGAGCAATTCCACCTTGGCTATTCAATCTTCCAAAGCTAAGTTACTTGGAAATTTCTTTCAACAACTTACAAGGATTCCTTCCATCAACAATTCAGTTGAATTCCTTTTATGGTTCGACAACTTTGAATTTAGCAAATAATGTTCTTGAAGGTTCAATCCCTTCCCTACTTGAGAACATAGATGTCATTGATCTGTCTGGCAACAATTTCACAGGCTACATACCACCTCAATTAGGCCTTGGCACTGCAAGATTTATATCATTTTCAGGCAACAAACTTATAGGTGAAATCCCATCTTCATTTTGTCAGGAAATTAATGCATTGATGCTGCTAGATCTATCCAACAACAGCCTGTCAGGATCTCTTCCTATCAGTTTAGGAAATTGCACATCTCTCAGTTTTCTTAATATTGCTGCCAACAACTTCAGCAGTTCAGTTCCTGCAGTGCTAGAGAATGTGAAAAGTCTCAGCTACCTAGACCTAACTGGCAATTATTTTGAAGGGTCATTTCCAAGTTTCATTCAGAATCTTCAAAATTTGACTGTCCTGAAGATGGGCTACAATAAATTTGTTGGAAAGATCCCTGGATTCATTGGAGACCTCCATAACCTTCGCATTCTTGTGCTAAAGTACAATCTCTTCAATGAATCTATTCCTGAAGAGATAAACAAGCTAGAGAAGCTGCAAATCTTGGACTTGTCAAACAACAAACTTCTGGGCACCATTCCTGAAAAGCTAGATGGTTTGAAGATATTGATAAATCGGCCGATGGATAATGATCTTCTCGGCTATGTCATTTCATCCACGTACACTGGCGTGAGGCTGAGCATGACATACAAAGGATTCACATATCAATATGAAGTGGTCCGGACATTCCATAGTGGAATTGATCTCTCACTTAACGCTTTGACCGGAAACATTCCTCAGGAAATTACCCTTTTAAAGGGACTAGCTATGCTTAACCTGTCACACAATGCTATATCAGCTGAGATCCCAAGTAATCTAGGAAATATGATTGGTTTGCAATCACTGGATCTTAGTTTCAACAATTTGATTGGACCAATCCCATCATCCATAAATCTTTTGGATTCTCTTGGTGTAATGAACTTGTCATATAACAATTTAAGTGGCCAGATTCCACCAGGAACACGGTTTGACACATTGTACGACAATGGCTGGACATACATAGGCAACAAGTTTTTATGTGGGGCTCCTGATGCAATTATAAATTGCAATAACAGCAATGACTCCTCGCTTCAGGAAACTGTAAGTGGTGGGGATGATGCCAAGCAAAGGTTGTTGTTTATTGGAGTTGTAATCGCTGGTTATATTGTTGGCCTCTGCGGATATTTTGGTGTTGTGAATTTGAAGGAAGAGTGGAGGAAGAGGTACTGGACGACCATTGACAAAATCACATCAAGAATTATCAACTCCATATGTAGGAGATGAGAAATTCCGTACTCATAGTTTTAAATATAGGTAACTTGTCTTTTTTTCGAACAATAATATAGGTAACTTGTCAAAGTAACAGCATTTTGGCTTTCCAATAAGTTATTTAGAGTCTATTTAGTTTGACTATTTCTAGCAGCTTATATATAGTAGTAACAATTAGCTAATAGTTGATAGCTGAGAAATTTAATATATTTGCTAAGATATTAATAATTGTAACTATTAACATTTCAGATAGCTATTAAGGATTTAACTGTAATTTTGTAAATCTCTTATAATATTTTTTACTTATTAGTTATGTAAATTATTTAAAACATAGTAAATGGTAATAAATAATACTTTATTATTTTTGATTTATGTATTATGGCCATAATTAATAGTAATCATTTAAAATGAATTTTAAATATAAATTTTACTAATATAATTCTTTAAAAATGTTTAGATATAAATATTATATAATTACTAACTACATTCCAAAATAACATTTATTTTATTATGAATTGTAAAAATTATTATATCCATTTAATTGTTTTAAAAAAATTATTTATTATTTATTATTTTTAGCAAGGATCGTATAATTCAAATAAAGCATAAATTTAATTCAGCTATCGGTTAGTGAAAAAAATCTTTAAAATAAAGTTATGAAAACTATAACCATTTTAGATAAAAATAATCATCAATTGCTAATTTTAAAATTTCATTAACTACCTATAATTTAATTGTTTAATAAAAAATCTCGATGAATCCTCCTTTGTAGTTTAAGGACTCCGGTAATGGACCTTATAATGAGATCATAGGTTGGATCCCCTCCCCCTTGACCTCCCAATTATTAAAAAAAAAAAAAAAAAAAAAAAAAAAACCTCAATCATCTCCGTTAATTCTACAAAATTAACACTCTCTTAGCAATAGTTACCATAACTTACAGAACAACTCATATTTTTTTTTTCTGTTTTTAACTTTCTAAATTAATAAAAACTTTTCACTGGAAATGCTTTTAACCTAAAATTCTAATTATACTTCAGTAAATATAAGTTGTTCTATCCATTAGGTGCTTCAATTGTTAAGAAACTTAATATTTTTATAATTTTTATATCAAAATACAACAGAAGAGGGAAAGAAAAGATTCGAAATTGAGACCTCTTAAACTGGTTGATGATAATGAAAAACAATCAAAGTCCATTAGTGATGAATCAATGAGTAAAATTACGCACATATATTTAGTTAGAATTTAGTATTTCAAATTTGTATTGCTATTTTATATTTTATAAATGCATAACCTCTATTAGAATTTGTATAAAAAAGAAAACATTTCCCAACATTATTCAACTATACAAGAATTTATTAAAAAAAAAAACTCCTTTAAGAATTTCTCATAATTTATTTTTAATTATGTAAAATGAGAGGATATCATTTCCGTGGAAACCTAATATATAGTTTATATTTTTGATATCTTTTCAAAAATATTTTTCCTTATTTCAAAATAAAAGATTATTCAAACAAATCAATATATATATATATATATATAGATAATTGTTTTGAACTGGTAAACTCTTCTAATTAAAAATAATTTTGATACCATTAGTCATCGATTTAGATAGCTATATATGGTATATTTATTATTAGTATGGTTGAATTATCAGTGTAAACAGTAACTCAGATATTGAGCTTACTTTGCATGTACAGAAAGCAACTTATTAAACATTGCTGATATAATGCATGCCATTTGCCAAAGGTTTCAATGGTTAACAGATTTCTATATATATTTCTCCACATTCAATTTTGACTAAAATTAATTGACACTATATTTATTGAAAGTTGTCCAAATTGATATATTAATGTAAAAATTGAAAATATCAAAAAAATTGTAAACATGTAGTGTTTTTACACTACATTGAATATAAATTAATTTCAGTTCGTACTTTAACAATGATGCTTACCGAACATTATTTGACATAATGAGAATTTAAATATGAAACTGTCCATTTTAAAATATTCTTACACATAAATTTACTGCAATCTTACACGTAGGAGATATATATTATTTCTTAATCATGCCCCAAACCATCCTGTAAAATATCGCCATTCACAAGATAAAGCCTGTCCTAGCATTTGCCAAGTCAAGATTAAGATTAAAGATAAGTTTCCTAATTAATTATATTAAACTCCTTGCAAGGAGCTTATAAAGCTTTAAGAAGCATAATTAAGCAGCATGCAACCACCAGAAATATTCACAACCTTTTTTAGCCGTGAACACCAAAGTCCGAATCGTCATAATGCTGTTTTTTATCATTTGGTTTCTCTCAAAAATTTCGTCTATTAGCTGCTGCAATGACTTTGAAAGAGCAGCTCTGATCAGTTTTAAATCTCAATTAACGGACCCTTCAAATC
>CATIWM010345946.1:0-10091 GCA_949671775.1 Mallotus repandus | reverse complement strand
AATTTTCGATAGATTTCTCGTAAAAAATGACTGTGTCGCAATTTTAGTTTTAGATGAGTCGTGTCTTAGATTGAGTCAATTCTTTCACTTCATGAATTTATATTATTTTATTTTACGAGCATATTTTAAATAAATATTATTTATTTTAGAGAACTCCGGGGCATGAGCTGTAGCACAAGGGCAGCAAAGAACGGGTCGCCCGACATGCTCAACCTGTGAGTTAATTTTATAAGATGTGTGCTGTGTGTGTTTAAGTATAATTTTCTAGCAATTAAAATAAAAGCATGTTTAAAAAGAAAAATTATTCAGTATGATTTATTTATCGATTTAATTTTTTATTCATTCATTATTTGATAATTTATTTGTTTTATTTAATTATTTATAATTTCAAATTGATTTGGAGATAATGGTGGAACGTGCTACCTAGTGGGTATCACTAGGACCACGTGCGCACGGGTAATATCTTAGTATATGATTAATATGTGAATGGTTAGAGCTCGGTTGATGCATTGCTCTCGGGCCGGTAAATGAAATGAAAAAAGGATGTAACTCGGTTGATGCATTGCTCTCGAGATATCCAATATAGAATAAGTGAAATGACTGTGGCAATAACTCGATTGATGCATTGCTCTCGGGACGGCAATCACTTGGATTAAGAGAGCCAAAAGACTATTAGAATAATGGTTTAGGTGTTCTACCAGTTTTCCACCAAAATAATTGTTTTAAATATTTTTATATGAGGATTTTATATTAAATTGATTTAAGAAGTTTTAAAGAGACTTTATATAATATTATCAAGAAAAGTAAATGATTTTAATAATTGTAAATATTTTATTCTATTTTATTTTAAAAAAAGGGTCTTAACAAATGGTTTTAAAACCAGCATGCATTTTATAAAATTGATTCACTCAGTGAGGTCTGATTCCCCTCAACTTATTTTTTTAGGGCCTCACAGTTTGTCTGATAGTATTCCTCATTTTCGCCGAGTTCATTCTTAACCGGCTGCATTATGTATGTTAATTTAATTTGTACTGTATAACTAAAATTCTAGACACCGCAGTATTTAAATTCATATATGTATCATCAGTATTCTGATTGTATCTGACTTTTAAATATTGTATTTAAAAGAATATTATTTTATGTTTTTTTTAATATTGTGCATTTATTTTAACTTGTTATTAAGTGTTGTTTTATTCCGTGAAAATTTTCTAAGGCTTGCTATGGGCTTCAGTTACTTTATGTATTCCCATTCCCTAATGCCGGTCACGTACCTTCCGGTCGGGTCGTGACAAAGTTAGTATCAGAGCCCATGTTTTATTTTCAGCTCTAATGATCTTTGAGTTGGAATTTAAGGAACAATTTTTGAAGTACTTTTGTCCAGTATCTATGAGGGATAACTTCATATGGCAGCTACTACACATAAGTAAGGGTGATAGGTCAGTTGCAGACTACACCCATGAGTTCCTCAGACTGGGTTATTATGCATGTGATGCAGGATGACAGAAGAGCTATAGAGTTATTTGTGATGGGTTTAGGTGCAGCCTACATCAGTATCCAGACTACAAACTGGACATTGGACAGTATGATTGAGAAGGCTTAACAGCTTGAGAGGTGCCATATTATGCATGGCACCATTTCTGACTCCTATACGAGCAGCAACAATGGAGTAGTATTAACACTGGTGATTCAGCAACTTGTGTTTCAGATGGGCAGTTTTGGTAATCAGACTACGGGCACTTCACAACAGAACTATCAAAGTAATCGGGCTCATAGGACTAGCAGACATAGCAGATGGAGTAGTAAACCTCTAAGATTCAGACCTGGAGCCAGCAATGGTAGTAGCAGTCAGAGCTTTGGGCATGGTAATTCAGGCTCGGGGCCTCGTGCATGCCCTACCTATGGCCAAGTACCATGCCATTTACTGACTCGAACCTACTTTAGATGTGGGCAGATTTGACATCTTGCCAGAGCTTGTCCTAACACTGGATATCAGTCTTCTTTTGCTTAGGGATCTTTGTCTTTAGTTGCTCAGCCATTTCAGCCGGTGCAGTAGCCCTACCAGGCACCTTTGTACCCTTAGCAGAGGCCGACTTAGTATGTGGGCTAGCAAGGCCAAGGTTCAGGAGGCAGATATAGGGGTAGACTAAGTGGTAGAGGATTCGCACAACCTTCTAGTTCTCAGCAGGTTGGCTGTGGATAGGCTAGGGTGTTCATTCTGACTCCTCAGGATGCTCAGGCATCTAATGCAGTGGTAGCAGGTACTCTCTCAATGTGTTCTTTTGAGGCTAGAGTTTTATTTGATCCTAGTGCATCACATACTTTTGTTTCGCCTGTCTTTGCTTCGAGGATGGAGTGGCACCCATCCAATTTGTTATTTCCCTTGTCTGTAGTGACTCCACTTAGTGATGAGTTAAAGATAAACATATTCTTTCCATCTTGTCCCATATTGGTGAAAGGTAGAGAGTTGCTTGTAGACTTGGTATTATTCGATGTGATCAACTTTGATATGATCTTGGGGATGGACTGGTTAGCTCAACACTATGCCACACTGGATTATCAAGAGAAGGTGGTGACTTTCAGCATCCCTAATGATGAAGGGTTTCGATTCAGAGGTGATAATAGTTCAATGCCTCAGAATCTTATTTTTGCAATCACAGCTAAAAAGATGCTTAGTAGAGGATGTAAAGGCTATTTAGCTGTGGTCAGAGATATAAAGGTGGACAGTGGAGCAATTGAGAAGGTACCAGTGGTGTGCGAGTTTCCTATTATTTTTCCTGAAGAATTGTCAGGATTGCCACCAGACAGAGAGATAGAATTCTGTATCGATGTTGTATCTGGTACGAATCCTATCTCTATGCCACCTTACAAAATTGCACCTACAGAGTTGAAAGAGCTTTATGAGCAGTTGCAAGAGCTACTTGATAAGGGTTTTATCAGACCTGGCACGTCTCCTTGGGGTGCACCGGTGTTATTTATAAAAAAGAAAGATGGTAGTCTTCGACTTTGTATCGACTACAGATAGTTGAACAAGGTCACCATCAAGAACAAATATCCTCTTCCAAGGATTGATCACTTATTTGATCAGCTTCAAGGAGCTCAGTGTTCTTTTAAGATTGATTTGAGGTCAGGGTATCATTAGAAGCGAAGATGTACCTAAGACTACATTTTGGACGAGATATGGCCATTATGAATTTTTGGTGATGTCCTTTGGGTTGACTAATGCCCCAGCAGCCTTTATGGACTTGATGAATCAGGTATTTAGGCAATTCTTGGACCGATTTGTGATTGTCTTTATTGATGATATCTTGGTCTATTCAAGGAGTAAGGAGGAGCATGCAAGGCATTTGAGGTTTGTGCTTCAGATCTTGATGGAACATCAATTGTATGCCAAGTTCTCAAAATGTGAGTTTTGGTTGGGTAAAGTGGCATTCTTAGGCCACATGGTATCCAAAGATGGGATTCAAATGGATCCTAAGAAGATTAAAGCAATCGCGGAATGGTCGAGACCTACAACAGTCACCGAAGTGAAAAGTTTTCTAGGTTTAACAGGCTATTATAAAAGGTTTGTGAAGGATTTCTCCAAGATTGGAACGCCTTTAACAAGGCTAACTCAAAATGTCAAATTTTTTTAGACTGACAGATGTGAAGAGCACTTCTAGTTGCTGAAGGACTTGTTGACTTTGGCTCTAGTATTGACTTTACCTTCAATGAATGAAGGGTATACAGTGTACTATGGTGCTTCTTGAGTAGGACTGGGGTGTGTATTGATGCAGAATAGGAGAGTAGTTGCTTATGCTTCACATTAGTTAAAGAAGCACGAGCAGAACTACCCCACCCATGATTTGGAAATGGTAGCTGTGGTATTTGCTTTGAAGATATGGAGGCATTATTTATATGGTGTGACTTGTGAGATATACACCGACCACAAGAGCTTAAAGTACATCCTTCAGTAAAGAGACTTGAATTTAAGACAAATGAGATGGATTGAAATTCTAAAAGATTATAATTGCTCTATTCTTTACCATCCTGGTAAAGCGAAGGTGGTAGCTAACGCACTGAGTAGAAAGTCAGTAGGTAGTCTTACTCACATCAGCACAGAAAAGAGGCTAATCATTAAGGAGTTTCATGAACTGATTGATCAGGGATTACAGTGGAATATAGCCAAGAAATGTCTTTTAGCTCAATTTAGAGTACGATTAGTGTACTTGGATAGAGTTAAAGTAGCTTAGAGAAGAGATCTATAGTTGCAGAAGATTATGTTTGAAGTGCAACAAGGTCAATACAGAGACTTTGTAGCTGACAGTGAGGGCACTTTGCTTTTGGGCACAAGGTTATATGTACTAGATGTGGATGAATTAAGAAAGGAGATTATAGGGGAAGGTCATTTTTCTACTTATAGTATTCATCCAGATTCTACCAAGATGTATTATGATTTGAAAGATACATATTGGTAAAATGGGATAAAGAGAGACATTGCAGAATTTGTGTCCTCCAATTGTCTTACTTGTCAACAGGTGAAGTTGGATCATCATAGGCCTTCAGGATTGTTACAGCAGCTGCCTATCCCCGAGTGGAAGTGGGATATGATTGCTATGGATTTTGTAGGTGGTTTACCTCGTACATATAGTGGCTATAATGCTATCTGGGTGATAGTTGGCAGATTGACAAAGTCAGCTCACTTTCTGCCAATTAAGAAGACATGCTCTACTGATAGGTTAGCAAGATTGTATGCTACCCAGATTGTTTATCTTCATGGAGTACAAGTGAGTATAGTGTTTGATAGAGGAGCCACTTTTACTTCAGTCTTTTGGCAAGAACTACATAAGGCTTTGGGTATAAGGTTGGATTTCAGCACAGCTTTTCATCCTCAAACTGATAGTCAGTCTGAAATAACCATTCAGACTTTAGAGGATATGCTTTGGATGTGTGTGATAGATTTTGGTGGTCAATGGGAACCACACTTGCCATTGATTAAATTTGCATATAACAACAGTTATCATACAAGCATTGAAATGGCGGCTCCATATGAAGCACTGTATAGAAGAAAGTGCAGATCACCTTTGTGTTGGGAAGTTGGCAAGAGACAGTTAACATGACCGAAATTGGTACAAGTGACTTCTGAAAAGGTACCCATAATTTAGTAGAGATTAAAGACAGCCTTCAATAGACATAAGAGTTATGCAGACCCTAAGAGGAAGGATGTGTCATTCTCTGTTGGAGACTTGGTGTTTCTTATAGAGTCTCTAATGAAGGGAGTGATGAGGTTCGCTAAGAAGGGTAAGTTAGCTCCAAGGTATATCGGACCCTTCGAGATTCGATCGAGATTTGGCGAAGTGGCGTACAGACTGGTGTTACTGCCAGAGTTATCACGGATTCACCCTGTGTTTCACGTCTCAATGTTGAGGAAGTATGTTCCCAATCCTTCGCATGTTCTTCAACTTTAAATAGTGGAGCTCATTGAAGATTTGGCATATGAAGAGTACCCAGTGGCGATACTGGATCTACAAGTTTGACAGCTCTGCACTAAAGAAATTTCGATTGTGAAAGTATTGTGGAGCAACCATACAATGGAAGATTGCACGTGGGAGACCGAGGCAGTGATGTTAGTGGCATATCCCTATCTTTTTCAATTGTGAAAATCTTATACTCCTTTTATTTTGTTAAAATTCGAGGACGAATTTTTATACGGAGAGAAGATTGTAAACACCCGATTTATTTTTAAAATTTTAAAATATATTTTTGAAACTTGCAGTGTTAATAAATATTTTAATAATATTGAGATCATTATTTGGTAAAATTAAATTTGAATATTTGGTGATGAGAATTATTTTAATTATTATTTATAAAAGTGTATTAATTTTATTTTAAATAAATTATTAGCTAATTATTATTTTATCTTTTATTGTGTATATTTTTAAGGTTGAGAGAGTTAATTTGATTTTATATTAGTATTTTATTATTATAAAAATATTTTTTCAGTCAACTCTTTCTTCCCTTTTCTTGTTTTTTTCTTCTTCTTCTTCTTCTTTCTTCGCCGGAGCAGACTGAACAAGCGACCAGCCACACCCACTGCCAGCATCGCCACCATCGCGCCATCGTGCCCTTCTGCAAGCAGTTGCCGCCTTCTTCTTCTTCCTTCGTCCAGTTTTGTCTTATTTTGGCCAAAAATTCCAATGGCCACCGGCGACGACTCCGACGTCAGATCGCTGCAATTTGGTGTTGTTAGATTCCTCTCCTTCCAAGCTTCTCAAATCTATATCTGGTTTCTTTGATCTCCTTCCGGATCAACTAGAAACGAGGTAAATGCATTTTTTTAGTTTTTGTTTATTTTTGGTTAATTAAGTGAGTTTTAGGTTAATTGTTGAGCATTATAGTTGATGTAGAGATTGAATGCTATACAAAAATAATTTTTCTATATTTTTTGGATTTATTTTTATTTTTTGAAAAACATGGTTTGGGTTACTATTTCGAGCCCGAAAATTTAGATAATTTTAATAAATAGTATATTATGAGTAGTTTGGGAGTCTGACCCGAGTGTGGTTTTGTGTGGAATATTCAAAGTGTGTTTTCTTGCAGGATCGACTCTACTTTTAGTAGAGGGTTGTCTGTTTTCCATGGGAAACTCTGTCGAATTTTAGGTAGATTTCTCGTAAAATGTGACATCGGCTTGTGTCGCAATTCTAGTTTTAGATGAGTCGTGTCTTAGATCGAGTTAATTCTTTCACTTCATGAATTTATCTTATTTTATTTTACAAGCATATTTTAAATAAATATTATTTATTTTAGAGAACTCCGGGCAACGAGCTGTAGTACAAGGGCAGCAGAGAATGCGTCGCCTGACACACTCAACCTGTGAGTTAATTTTATAAGATGTGTGTTATGTGTGTTTAAGTGTAATTTTCTAGCAATTAAAATAAAGCAAGTTTAAAAAAATTATTTGGTATGATTTATTTATTGATTTAAATGTTTATTCATTCATTATTTAATGATTTATTTATTTTATTTAATTATTTATAATTTCAAATTGATTTGGAGATAATGGTCGAACGTGCTACCTAGTGGGTATCACTAGGACCATGTGTGCATGAGTAATATCTTAGTATATGATTAATATGTGAATGGTTAGAGCTCAGTTGATGCATTGCTCTTGGGCTGGTAAATGAAATGAAAAAGGGAAGTAACTCAGTTGATGCATTGCGCTCGGGACATCCAATATGGAATAAGCGAAATGACTATGGTAGTAACTCAATTGATGCATTGCTCTCGGGACGGTGGTCACTTGGATTAAGAGAGCCGAAATACTATTAGAATAATGGTTTAGGTGTTCTACCAGTTTTCCACCAAAATAATTATTTTAAATATTTTTATACGAGGATTTTATATTAAATTAATTTAAGAAGTTTTAAAGAGACTTTATATAATATTATTGAGAAAGTAAATGATTTTAATAATTGTAAATATTTTAATCTATTTTATTTTAAAAAAGGGCCTTAACAAATGGTTTTAAAACCAGCATGCATTTTATAAAATTGATTCACTCAGTGAGGTCTGATTCCTCTCAACTTATTTTTTTCCGGGCCTCACAGTGTGTCTAATAGTATTCCTCATTTGCGCCGAGTTCATTCTTAACCGGCTGCATTATGTATGTTAATTTAATTTGTACTGTGTAACTAAAATTCTAGACACCGTAGTAGTTAAATTCATATATGTATCATCAGTATTCTAACTTTCAAATATTGTATTTAAAAGAATATTGTTTTATTTTTTTTAATATTGTGCATTTATTTTAATTTTTTGTTTAGTGTTGTTTTATTTCGCAAAAAATTTCTAAGGCTTGCTACGGGTTTCTATTACTTTATGTATTCCTATTCCTCAGTGCCGGTCACGTACCTTCGGGTCAGGTCATGACAAGTCATGCCTGTAGTGAGACTGTGGGAGCTCAGTTGACTTAGTGTCTTAGGGCCAGTACACTGTCAATTTGTAAAAGAGAAATATTTTGGTATTTAAGTGAGCCTGATGGCAAGTAAAGATTATGTGGTTTGAGGATGCAAACTTTTTAGAGGTCTGTTCCGATCCTCCAGCAAAATAAATCTTGAAAATTAATTTCAAGCATCTGTGTGGATTATATGTATATTTATATAAATATAAATATACAAATATTATTATTGATGCTTGTGTGTACATGCATTAGGTTACATGCATATATATAATAATGATTCACTTTGTGAGGTCTGACCCCCCTCAATTATTTTTCAGGATTCTTCTCATCAGACCCCTATTAGTAGTAATCTTCCTCTGACTCTTTTTTCCTCAGCTTACTTATGTAATTTTTGAACTGTCAGTTTACTTGTATTTTATTAGACGTTGCAGTAGTAGTATATCTTATGGTAGTATATGATGTTGTTTTAGATCGACATTGTGTATTTGAATATTTGTATAAAATTTTATTATGATATGATATGGATTTTTCTTTAAATTATTAAAAGTTTTATTATGAGGTATTTTTATATATACGATGAATGTTTAAATTGTGTTTAAGGCTTGCTACGGGTTTTGGATTCGTGTGAATTCCCATTCCCTAATACCGACCATGACTCTCGGGTTTAGGTTGTGACATTTAGAGACCTAATGTTATCCCAAAGAGAATAAAATAAGGAATGAGTAGCTAAAAATATTTACTTTAAATCTAACCTATGTTGAGAGGGGTAACCTTTTTGGATAATCCTATATCACGCATCCTATTCGAGTTTAAGATTTACATAAAGTATTTCATGTTCAAAGCAATTAAAATAGGACAATTCACATTAATTAAGCTTTGCAAAATGGAATAAATTTCATTGAAGCGATAAAAAATTTAACAATTAAAATCAACATTTTTAATATGACTGGATAATAAAGGAGACAAATGAAACTAAAAAGAAATTAAAATTTACTTGAGGAGTGAGCAAGAAGGAACACCAAAAGCTTAATGCAATAACTAGGTTGAACAACATGAATCAAAGCCCAAACCAAGGTTGTTCTCGAGATATCTTTTGATGCCTTAACTGCAACCACCATAACTTTCCCAACCTCCATTACATCTGAATAACCTTTCCCATTCATATCTTTCAACCTTTGAAAATCTAAACTTTAATACGCTCCACAAAAAAATCCACATCAAAATTTCCTCGCAGAATCAATTCTTGAACCTAAAAAAAGGACTACATTATTATCAAATCAAGTGGGCAAATAACACAAAAACCAAGACTATTACTTTTCAAACTTTCTTGATAAAAAGCTAGCAATAATTTGAGCCCAAAAAAAGAGCCTCTGAACAAACAAAATCCCTAACATTATCAATTTTATTTTTTAGATTTGAATACCAAAATAGAGCAATAAATTGGGAGCAAGAAACAAAACCTCTGAAAGAGTATAAAGAATCGCAATTAGTAGAGGCCTGATCGGAGTTCACAGATAGCATTTCCACCATTACATCTATCAATTTCAAAACACAACCAAATCATTTCCATATACAGTATGCAAAAACACCAAATCAAAAAACTATTTTTTCCAAAAAAAATCAAGAATTGTTATAGAGAGTGAGTAAAGGAGAGGTATCATCCATTACTTCAAGAATAAAAAAATTCAAAAATTGCAAAGAAAGAGCACAGAGAGAGAGAGAGAGAGAGAGAGAGAGAAAGAGAGATAGAGAGAGAGAGAGAGAGAGTAAAGGATTTGAGAGGAGTCAAAAGTGTAGCAGTAGTAGTGTTTGTTCCATGAGAATCGCCAAAGAAAATAAACATGGAATGTTAATAGATTTTTGTTATTTGGGTTTTGATTGATTGATGATCTTACAAGAAAAATGATCTATCAACAAAAAACGATAATAAAAATAGCAATTAAACAATCACAAAACCCTAATTAGTAAATATATTAGTAATAGAGAAGAAAAGATGTGATTTCAATTTTTATATGATAAAGTAAGAAATTGTAAGATAGTGAATGAGGAGAGAGCAAGAGATTATATATAAAAAAACAATTTTAAAGCCAATTCTCATTGTTATGAAATTGAGAATTGAGAAAAGATAACAAAAAAAAGAGTTAGAGAGACT
>CATIWM010345910.1:0-30110 GCA_949671775.1 Mallotus repandus | reverse complement strand
GTCTAATGATTTGATGATCAAGTTAGTTGATTTCCTGGTGAGCTCATAACTGGAGTCAATGAGCTAGAAGCAGTGGCAGTAGTTATAACTTTTCTGAAAAACAATACACCTCCAACTCCAATGGGCCTTGTTTAGCTATTGCTTTCTTTGGTTTGGACTCAGCTTAGAGTTTAGCAAACTATATATTGAGCAGAAGGAGATGAATTTATAAATAAAAAATATATGGTTTCTAAATATGTTAATTAATACCATAATTTCTATAAAAAAAAATAATGTAAGGATGCAAAAACATTTAAACATTAAGTAGTCAAAAAATTATAATTTTTTATAGCATTAAAAAAAAAGGGATTCAGTCTCTGACTATCGTACTCATAAATTTTTTCTTCAAAATTTAACCAAAAAAAATAAAAAATAAAAACAAAACTATATATGCTTTTTAATAGTTAATATCAACACCAGAAGTTGCTCAAATATTCTCTTAAAAGGATTTATGTCAAAATGTTAGGTATTATATTTTGATTCATATTAAACTGATAATTTTTATGGTGAGAAATTGCTGAATTAATTTCTTAAAGATTTAATTACTTAGTACATAAAATTTGTCTATTTTATATTCTGTTTATTTAATGTATTTGTTAATATAATAAAAAATGGTTCTCTGAAAGCGTTTAAGGAGGGGGAAAAAAAAAAGCTAGATGTGAATAATAATCCCAATAAAAAAAAAAGAAAGAAAAATAAGTTGAAATGTGCCTCATGACAAAAGACTTCGTGACATGTGTCTTGGCACTACCCTATGCCGCTTTTTTGAGCATGTATTAAGGTATGTTAGTACATTCATGTACGTGGTTCACAAATTGCAATAAATATGCAAAGTCTTAAAGGGAAAAAAAAAAGCATGTATCTTAGTTCTTGGGGGATTTCATGCTAATCGTTTGAGGACATGCTCCTAATTAATATTTTAAAATAATTACAAAATAAAAAAATATTTAGCTCAGTTGATAAACAAATTTGCTTTTTCACGAGTTAGTTATATAATTGGATTGAAAAAGAGTTCTTTAGGCATCTTTTAGTACTCTTCACACTAGTTTTATATATAGGAGAGCCAATTTTCCACAATGTTCAAAATTGATCTTGTGTTGTAACATGATTCAATAAATAAATAAATATATAAATCTTACTCTTATACCACTTATAATTCTTATTATTGTTACTAACATAGTGCATGTGAATTGCGTAAGTAAAATAATTTTAATTTTTGGTAAATTTTTAAAAGTAGGTGTGATATTATAATAGTTTGTAAGTAAATAAATTTTAAAAACTATATGTGATATTATAATAGTATGTAAGTAAATAATGTATTAGAAATTTTGGCAAAATGTGTAATTTATGAAAGTAATTCTTAAAAATTAGTGGATTATGAATCATAGATCAAAAGGTAAAAAATTTTTATATTCTATATTGGGGATATGAATGAATTCCACACATGACAAATATAAGGACTATTTATATTTAATCTTACTACAATCAATTAGTTTTGTATTGAATGGATTCAATGCTATTTATATGTCCATGTATACGTCAGTATTGTTACTCATAATAGACTTTGATATAGAAAATAATAACCTATATGTATTGTTATTTGACATAAGAAGAATAAATTTGTAATTTGAGATTGTTGATTATCAAATAAAATTTAAAAAATTTTTCCGTTTTATTTCTGTTATTTTTGTTAACTTTTGTCTATTTTTTTTTACATCTTTTTCCTTCACTTTCTCCTCTATTTCTATCTTTACTAAAAAAAAAAGAGTTATGATCCATTAAAACGGTATATATATATATATATATATATATGAAATCAAAAAATATTATTACGGTAAACAAAATATTAAAATGGTTATATGAACCTCATTTTCTAGTATATCCGGAAAAAAGGAAAAAAAAAAAATAAACAAAAGAAATATTACAAGATGCATCAAAAGATTAGTAATTGAAGAAACTTAAAATAAACTTTAAAATATAAAAATGATTAAATTTAGTAGATTATTCTAATTTATTTTAAAACTATTCGTTAATTCACGCATAACACGAACTGTAAATAATATATATTTTAATATATAAATAACGATTATAATTAAATAAAAAGAATAAAAAGAATAAAAAGGTGAAAACTAAAATAAATAAATAAATAAAAATTATTCTTAAATTAAATTATTAAATTTATCAAAATAATTAGCTAACTATAAACTATAATAAAATATCATATAAAAATTAATACACTTGAAGACAAATTTAAAATAAATACTGAAAACAATCATTTTTATAACTATATTGAGGATGACATATTGTTTGAACATGTAATGCTATATTATTAGAGAGCTATGGTTTGAAAAAGGGGAAAAATAAAAAAAAATTGTAATTGAGACTAAAAACAGAAAAAATATAAAGAAAATTAAATATAATTATAAAATTAATATTTTCATCAACAATACAAATATTACTAGGATTGAGCACGGGACGGAGAAAATACAGAACTTAACCGAAGTTCTAAATTGAAAGACATTAAAACGATATCAAACTGAATAATTTTAATTTCGAACCGAACCGAACCAAATTTTATGACTAATTTGGTACGGTATTGGATATTTATAAAAAATCGAACCGAGAACTGTACCAAACCATACTAAAACCGTACCGAACTGAAAACTGAATATAGTATTGAACATTAATTTAATAAGTAATACATAGATATTAATAAATAGCATTAACTTAATTATATAATTATAATTAGGGAAAATAATCAAATTTATCCTGAACTATAGGTCAATTATCAATTTCATCATAATTCCAAAGTTGTATCAATTTGCTCCTCCAACTTTTCAAATTGTTCCAAATCTATCCAAACGACATTGAACTTGTGTCAAAGCTGACGTGGCATAAAAGTGGCTGACATGGAAAAAAAATTAAAAATTTAATCAATTCTATCCTCAACTATAGACCAATTATCAATCTAATACTAATTTAACAAAAAAAATTCACACTTTAAAATCACTTTTAAGAACAAAATATTTTTTTAAATAAATTTGACCAATAATTTCTGCACTTTAAAATCACTTTTAAGGATAAAAAATATATTTTTTTCTAAATGATTTCAAAATAATGGAATGATTTTTGTACTAAAAAATTTTAAAAATTAAATAAACATATTAGATTTCAAAAATATATAGGCTCTAATAATAAAAAATAAAAGGTTAAGAGTTTAATTGTATGAAAACAAACTTCAAGGAGATAATTAAATTTTGAAAATAATTTAAAATTTTTTTATACTTTTTACCATACCACAAATCAAGTTTCAAAAAATATTAAATCAAACGTTTGCTTAATATAAATATAAAATTATAAAATTATAAAATATAAAAATGTTTAAATATAAAAATATAACTTTATAAAAATTATAAAAATTATAAATATAAAATATTAATCAAACGTCTGATTTAAAAACGTTTAAAACTTGATTTGTGGTGCGGTAAAAGATATAAAAAATTCTTAAATTATTTTCAAATTTTAATTATCTCCTTGAAGTTTATTTTGATACAATTAAAATTCTTAAATTATTTTATTTTTTATTATTAGAGCCTAGATATTTTTGAAATCCAATATGTTTATTTAATTTTTAATTACAAAAAACCATTCCATTATTTTAAAATCATTTAGACAAAAAAATTTTGTTCTTAAAAGTGATTTTAAAGTGCGAAAATTATTGGTCAAATTTATTTAAAAAAAATATTTTGTTCTTAAAAGTGATTTTAATATGTGATTTTTTTTTGTCAAATTAGGATTAGCTTGATAATTGGTCTATAGTTGAGGATAGAATTGATTAAGTTTTTAATTTATTTTTTGCCATGTCAGTCACTCTTATGCCACGTCAGCTCTGATACAAGCTCAATGTCATTTGAATAGATTTGGAACAACTTGGAAAGTTGGAGGAACGAATTGATACAACTTTGAAATTAGGATGAAATTGATAATTGACTTATAGTTCATGATAGATTTGATTATTTTCCCTTATAATTATATTGCCAAGTAATATACATATTTACAATAATATATGATAAAAATTAATATGTTTTGTGGTTAAAATATAATAAATAAATTGTTAACAAAATATTTTATTATTATTAATATTATTAGGGTAAATTGTTATATACCCCCTGTGTTTTGGCCTAATTTCCTTGACATTAGAAAAAATACTTATTCATCCCTGACATTTACAACAATTAACACTCATTAGTACTCTGTCAGGGATGAAATAGTACACGAATTTACAAATGTCAGGGATGAAATAGTATATTAGAGCAAAATACAGGGGACAAATAGAAATTTGCCCATATTATTATCATTGTTACTACTATTACCATTATTCAATTAACAAGTCAAAATACGAAATGTTTATTATATTACAATTTGAACTTAAGATATAAAAATAAACAATTAACATTGCATTAATTTCAAATAATTCAATTAACAAATAAGAATGTGGAATGTCCATTACAACACATTTTAAACTTAAACTATGAGAAATAAGAAAATTATTATTATTATCAACAACAAGTAAAAATGTGGAATATCCATTATATTTCAATTTAAATTAAAAATATTTGAATAAGAAAATTTTCATTGTATAATTTCAAATTTTATAATTTGTAATTAAAATATGTTGTTATTATCATATTTAATAATTTATTAATTATTTTTTTAGTAAGTAATATAATCTTATTGATATTATTTAAAATTAATGAGCTAAATAATATTATTATATTTAATAATTTATTAATTGTTATTGTTATTAAGTAATATAATTTTATTGATATTATTTAAAATTAATGAGGCAAATAATATTATTATAATTATTATTTTACTACAAATAATAAGTAGACATATATTATAGATAACCAAAATGACATAATTTTGCCTAAAATTACTTCGTTTTGTTAAAGTAAGTAGTGATCTTAATAATAATAATAATAATAAGAGAATATAGGTTATTTTTATTAATTAAAATATATTGCTATTATTATATTTAATAATTTATTAATTATTATTATTAAGTAATTTAATCTTATTGATATTATTTAAAAGCATTGCGAACGTAAGATACGCGACATCGTTGACACTGGGTTAACCCTTTTGGCACATTCTAATGTCCCACTCAAATATTGGTCATTTGCTTTTGATCATGTTGTGTCTCTCATAAATTGCATGCCTAGCCCTGTTCTTAATAATAAATCTCCTTTTCAAAAATTTCAAGGCCAAAATCCGAAATATGACACTTTTAAATTATTTGGGTGTTGCATTTTTCCTTTACTTCAACCATATAATCAACACAAGTTTAATTTCCGATCTAAACAATGTGTGACTTCTTTATCATTCTTTGTAAAGACTTAAACAAGCCCCGAGGGCCTGGTTTAATCGGTTGGCAACCTTTTTACATGGCCTTTCCTTCACCAATTCTAAGGCTGATGGTTCTCTATTTATTCACACTAATGGACTTAGCAAAATTTTTGTTTTAATTTATGTTGATGATATTGTCATTACAGGTTCTTGTTCTTGTGCAGTTGGTGATCTCATTACAACTCTCCAATCAAAATTTCCCATAATGGATCTTGGACCATTAAACTACTTTCTTGGCATCGAAGTGGTACCCAAATCCAATGGCCTCTTGCTCTCCCAACAGAAATACATCCTTGATTAACTAGAGAAAACTCACATGACTGGTGTGAAACCTTGCAACACGCCAATGGCAACCTCTCCTCCTCTTTCCAAACAATCAGGTACAAACACTTGAAAATGGAGAATTGTATCAGCAAATTGTAGGAGCTTTACAATATGTAACCATTACTCGTCCGGACATTACATTTTCTGTCAACAAACTATGCCAATACATGCATTGTCCAACAAATATCCATTGGCAAGCCGTGAAGAGAGTCCTTCGTTACTGGAAACACACGGTCAACCTTTCTTTATCTATTTTGCCTTCAAAAAATCTCTCTTTGCAATGCTATACTGACAGTGATTGGGGCAGTTGTCTTGATGGTCGACGATCAACCAGTGGTTATGCCATCTATCTTGGTAATAATTTGGTCTCTTGGATGGCCAAGAAACAGCCCACCATTGCTCTCTCTTCCACTGAAAGTGAATACAAAGCCATTGCCAATGTAACGATTGAGCTTATGTGGTTACGTTCTCTTTTACATGAATTACAAGTTGCTGTTCCGAAACCTCCAGTGTTGTGGTGTGACAATATCGGAGCAATTTATCTCTATGCCAATCCCGTTCTTCAAGCTCGTACAAAACATGTCGAACTCGACTACTATTTTGTGTGAGAACAAGTGGCATCTCGATAGCTTGACATACAATTCCTTCACACTGATGATCAGGTAGCTGATGTTCTAACAAAGCCATTGCCAACTCACAAGTTCCTTCGGCATAGAGACAAGCTTCGGTTGATTCCTAGAATCCCATCAGCTTGACGGGGGTATTGAGGATATAAACTAGTCACCTATAGTTTGTTTATTAATATCATCACAAGACATGACGTTATGGTACACATGGTTGGAGACAAGAAGCATATTCATGATTATCAAAAGCAATGGGCACACATGGCAGACATAAAAGAGATGGGTTCATATCCTTTACAGCTCTCAACCAATTATGTATTTGAATATATCTTTATTTGGTTACACTGCTGCAATATATATATATATATATATATATATATATAACTTGGTTCTATAGTCTTCATCACAATCAATAATAATAAACACCATTATTCTCTTCTCTTTGAAACGTAACTTTTATATCTTGATTCAAACAAAATTATTTTAAATTAACAAAATAAATAATCACAATAAAATAAAAAATAAATAAAATTATTTTAATAGAGAAGAACATACATTTTTTTTAATATGAACAATAAAAAAATAAAAAAAGACTCAATTCAAATATATTGAGACAAATGGTAGAATTTACGTTAAATAAATATAAGAGAAAGATATATTTTTGGTTGAATAGATGAGAGATGTTTTAAATGGAATATAAAACATAATTTTTGGTGGGGTAGAAAAGAAATATTTTAGATGAAATAGAATAATAGTGTTTTAAATAAAATAATATAAATTTTACTAGAATTATAGTGTTTTAATATGAATTTTAATATTTTTAGAATTTGAGTAGTATTGAGATATGTATAATAGTGTTTTAGTTGAAAAATAATACTAATAAATATGGTAAATATTTTATTTTTACTAAAAAAATAGAATTTTTAATAGTTTGACACATTAACTTTTAGAATGAATACTCAGATATAAAGGTGGACACTTGTCAAATTTTTAGTTTAATAATTTTAGGACTCAAAATTTAATATACATAAAGATATAGATATGAAACTTCTACATTTTGAAATTATTCTTTTTATAATTAGTTTAAATTATAACTTTAATTTAGATTTTGAATAAATATATCTTAATTAGTTTATATCATTTATTTGTTTTTCCAAATATGGGTAGATGTCAAATCTATTGTTTATTTTTAACTTTACGTAAAATTAACTTTTTTTAATGGAAAATAACCTTTATATTAAAGAGCAAAGGAACTATTGTCCTTAATGACAGCATATTGTCCTTAATAACAGCAGAACTAGCACATCCAGGCACTTCCTCAACAAGATATGTATCCTGTAAAAGGGTAAGTGCCCATTCAGCTAAGATATGGGCAACACAATTAGCATCTCTACGAATAACAGAAAAACTAACAGATTCAAAATGACAAAGTAAAGCTTTAATATCTCCGATGACTAGACCAGTGACTGCATAGACAGGATAGTTGTGATGAAGTTGATTAACCACTGACTCATTATCGCATTCAACAAGCAAGCGATTAAAACCAGCATCTATAACAGATTGAGTCCCGAACAGAACTGCCAGAGCTTCCAAGAGACTAACATCCCTGTGTAATTCTCGACGACTACCGGCAGACAGCATAACTTGACCCTTATCATCACGAACAATAATGCCTAGACCCGCCGCATTCTCAGATGTTGCAAATGTTAAATATAAATTGAATTAATATACAAATGTTATTCGATCAAAAAATAAATCTATTTCATTCTAATGGAAGTGTGAAATGCAAAAGAAAAATAAGTAATTTTTGTTAAAAAGAATAGGGTAAGAGAAATTTTTATGCTACTAATTCTAATTCTAAAGTAGCAGAGGGAGAGGTAGACTTTCAGAGCACAACAATTTTTTTCTATAATATTTTAAAGAGCCATTTTTTAATACACATGTGTATCTATATGAATAAAATAAAAAGCAGCTGCATTAATTGTAATTTAATTATAGTTATTATTCAATCCGTTCATTTTTACTTGTCATTTTTGAGAGTTTTACTTGGATTAAAAATAATTAACTAATCTTAATTTTAGGTAAAAATAAGTTAAGAGACTAAAATATCCTTAGTTTTTGAAAGACAAAATTAAATTCACAAATAACTTTAAAAATTTATTGAGCATTAATTACTTTACATTGATAATGATAAGAGTAAAATTGACAAAAAATAATTATCATTTTATTGATTATATAAAAGTGACAATTAAATGGAATTTTACATTTTTTTAAAAGTGACAATTAAAAAAAAATAGAGGGAATAATATACATTGGCGGACGCACAAGAATTAATCGACTGTTCAATTGAAGGATGATTAACCAATTCCATTTGTACCCACACACCCATATAAAAGTCCGATTACAGTTATATAATTCACTTGTGATTTTTTTTCCTCCTCGTGATTACATGCTTGACGCTAACCCATATGCATGTAGGCTGATGCAGTTTTTGTTCAAAGTTAATTCTCTAGTAGTTTAATTTTTGTTACCGTTCAGTTGAAAAATGAAACAAATAATATATGTGTAAATGTAGTAAAACAAAAAGGTAACATATTTTCTTAAATATGTGAAAATGTATATAGTTTGGTCCATAAAATCTAGGTTGGTCTTAATAAACACCTCATGTTAATTTGATCTAGAATTTTTGCTACAAATATGTACCCTCTTCACTTAAGTTGCATAATAATCGATTCAAATAGAAATCTGTTCAAGGATTTTTTTTTGACAGAAAAAATGAAACAAGACTTTAATTTTAATATGTTATAATGCTTTAAAAAAAAGTGCTTTGTCTTTTTTTTTTTTACTCTCCTTTTGTGCATATGTAATTAACGGATAATCATGACGTTCAGATCCTTGCTGCTGCCATAAGCAAAGCAAGAAATTGAAGCCATGCACAGAAGCAGTGTACACCAATTTTATAATGAATAAAATCTTAAAAAAGAAATAATATTGCAAAACACATGGAAGTTAATATTTAATTGATTCATATGTAAAAGTCCAACAACAGTTATAATTCACATCTCGTTTTCTTTCTCCTCGTGATTTCATGCTTCAGGCTAATATCTATGCATGTAGGGTGGGGCAGTGTTTGTTCAAAGTTAGTTTTTTAGTCGTTTAATTAATCTTTGTTACCATTCTGTTGAAAAAAAGAAACAAATAATATAAATGTAGTAAAACAAAAATGTAACACATTTTCTATATAGTTAGTTTGGTCCATAAAATTTAGGTTGGTCTTAATAAAGAGCTTATGTTAATTTGATCTAAAATTTTTCTACAACTACCTTTTAATTGAAGTTGCTGAATAATCTCTTTTTATACCAGCTAATGGGACTTGGAAATATTATTTTTTTTAACAACTCGTACAAATGATTAATTTCCAACATTATAAGGAGAAGGAAATGGTTCAAAAGCTGCTCTCTTTAACTGAATGTCAAGACTTTTACCACTTAAACTATTCGTAAGGGACATTCGAAAATATTATTTAAAGTAGAAGAGATAATCTATATTGATCTTTCTTAACAAACATATATTTACAAGAGTTTAGATAAGTACAAAAACTAAATACAACATGTGTTATTTATCTTTATCTCTAATGCCCCCACAAGCTGTAGGTCATTTGTAAATGAGTCGAAGCTTATCAAAAATTTAACAATGCAGACTTAGAAAGAAGCTTTGTCATAATGTCAGCTAACTGATCGTTAGGTGAAATAGAATCGTCAATTGTCGCACAACCTGCTCTCTGACAAAATAAAAATCAACCTCAATACATCCAGTTCGAGCATTAAACGCAACATTTGAAGAGATAAACACAGCACCCAAATTATCACACCGGAGATTTAGAGAAAAGAACACCAATTTTAGTGAGAAGCTTGTATAGCCAATGAATTTCAATAGCAACATTCGCAACGGCTTTAAATTCAGACTCATTGTAGATTGCTTTTTGAAGTCCAACTAATAAGGTTTGTTCCCAAATAAATCAAGTAACCATTTGTAGACCATCTATCATCAAGACAACTAACCCAAACTACATCGGCAAAGGCTCAAAGATAGGAAGAACATGACTTGGAAATTAATAAACCACAATTAACAGTGCTCTTTAAATATTGAAGTAGCCGCTTCAAGGCTTGAAGATGCATTTGAGTTGGAGAATGCATATGCTGAGTTAATTTGCTAACAACAAATGATAAATTTGGCCTGGTAAAGGTTACATATAGTGAAGAGCCACAACATTGTCTATAACATGTAGCATCAGCCAATGATAATGAGTAAGAACCATCTTTGAGAAGCGATGTACCAATTTTCATTGGTGTAGAGATAGATTAACATGAAGACATGCCCATAAACGATAAAATGCCATCAATATAATGCTACTGAGATAATAAGAGTCCTTGTGCATGTTGAATGGGTTCAATATCAAGAAAATAATTCAAGGCTCCAGGGTCACGTAATGAGAAAGTAGCAGATAATTAATTGATCAATAGCGTATTGCGCAAATAATGTGCTACTTTCTGTTAACATTATATCATCAACATAGACAAGTAGAAAATAAATATTGCTGCCGTGACGATAAATAAACAATGGGAAATCAACATGTGAACCTGTAAATCCAATAGATAGAAGAAAACCACCGAGTCTTTGGAACCGAGCATGAGGTGCTTGTTTGACTCCATATAACGACTTTCGTAATTTGCATAGATACTGTACTAGAGCGGGTTATTGGTGTTGGTAAGAGAGGACTAGATTGAGCAAGATTTGCTAACGGAGCCTCTTGACTACTCTTAAGAAGGATCTCGTAAGCAATGAGCTGTCTGTGTAATCTGGTATAAGATTTAAGGCAATAATGATTAGGTGAAATTCAGTCCCAATATTTCTATAAATAATTGCATTAAATTATGCGTATGAAAGAGGTCTTTTGGCTGCACTTAGTTTATCTGCTAGTGATTTGGCCTTCTGCAAGAATTGAGAAACATGCATGTCATTGCATTTGAGCTCCTTCAGGTCAATGTTCAATTGCAATTGATGGTTTTGTGATATGGAGCCAAAAGCATTGGCTTGTGCACCCCATATTTGTCCTATCAAACTTAAGTTTAACAACTATCTTGCATTGAAAACCCAATTTCTTCCCCTTCTGAATTATGAAAATTTGTTAGGCTTTGTTGATGGAACTACACCACCACCACTTAAAGAATTTCTAATCGAAACTACACCACTAATCATCATTCCTAACCCAGCCTCCACTGAATTTTTAAAAAAACCAACTGTTTTTATCACGGCTGCTTTCTTCCCTCAGATAATATTTTATCTTCCTATAAAGTATATCTCTTTTTTATACTAGCTAGAGACAATCTTCATTCTAGTAATCTTTGTCATGTATAACACATACATTATGATACTATGGTATTCCAGACAAGTTCCAAATACCATAGGTACAAGTTTTGTTTGATCGATTCACTATAAAAATATTCCCATATTGATTTGTTTTATATCCCTTTGCCCATTCCACAATATTGTTCATTTCCAACTTTTTTTCCTATTAAGCACCTTTTTTATGATCCAAGGTCTCAAATCTTCTATCCACTTCTTTGTAATATCTCTGTTAACTTGTGATCTCCTCACAACCAACTTCCTGATGTCCTCTAAATAAGAATAAATATTCTTAGACCTAACTAGAATAATTCTATGATTAAATGCCTCACAAAGATTATTACCTACCAAATCACATTTTCTGAGTGTCTAAAAAAAGTCCTTCACTAGAATAGAGGTTGATTGTTAAGTATGTCATTCTGTGCTTTTTGTCAGTTGGTAGTCGATGCTTCCATTTTTTTTGTTTTTTGTTTTTTTGTTTTTAATTTGCTTTGTTGGTAGCCTTCACACACAACCATAAGTGTTTCTCAAGCTCCTTGCATCTATCATTCTTCTTCCACTTTGCACATAGATGCCTTGCACACCATATTTTTTGAGATTTTAGAAATAGCTCATTAATGTTGGAATTAATTCTTTCAAAACAAGACATAGTAAGGTCAAAAAATACATAAAGGCAATTAATAAATTAACTTGATAAAGGATAATATAAAAGAAAAACACACCTTGCATCGATCATGTATAAATGTTCATCTATTTCCTCTACCAATATTAAGGTCCATTTGTACTCATCCTATAAACCACATCCAATTATCCTTGATTTCCACATTCACCACTTTCCAAGCCAGTGGAAACATTTTGTTGTTTCCATTTTGCCTAGTAATTATTAACAACTCACTTTGAACCACTTCTTAAAAAAAAAAAAAAATCAAATCCTATTACCTTTCGACAATCTACTAATTATAAACCTTTATTACAATAATCAAATGACACTTAAATTCTTTTAAATGTGTCATCTTTATTTGTCTTTCATATTTTAGTATTTTCTAGGTTTAATCTCCTTATCTCAAGCATATATCTCCACAGAAGTGCATATTCTTTAATTGCATAACCCTTAATCTTTTCAAATACCAAACACTTAGCTCTCCAACAATGCATCACTTCCAACCTCATTTCTTTTTTGACATAGTTTTGCAAATCTATAAGTTTTACTGCATGAATGTTGTCAAATTTGTCAATAATGTATGTGAAGAAAGGCTTGTAGCTAATCAAGTGTGGATCTCCATGTGTTAGTATATTGGTATTTGCTAGCACATGCAAAGGAGGAATTAAAGATAATAGGTAACTTCAAAATGGATTGACAAGTTCACTTCTAGCAATAAATTATTTCTTACGGATGACTAAAACTCTTAACTCCTATTTGATAACTTTTTAACTTTTTTAAATTTAAATCTTTCATTACACCTTGTAATACTTGCATGCCCGTTATTATAATAGGAACTTGCTAAGGGTCTGTTTGGTTAAATTATTGCTGATACTTGATAACTGGTGACTGGTAGCTGGTGATTGGTAGCTGATAGTTAGTGACTGGTAGCTGATAGCTAATTGATATTAAGTGTTTGGTAAAATTATAATAACGGTTGCTGATAGTGTATTTAATTACAGATATAGACATTATATACATATATGGTAAAAAATTATTAAATATTTATAATAAAAAATATTATAGATGATTTTATGTATGTAATTTTAGAAAAAGAATATACCAACTTTTAATTAAACAATCTATTTTAAATAAAATACTAATATTATTGCTATCATTAATATTAAAAATATTTAGTTGTAAAATTATTTATTAATATAATTTGGGAAAAGATACAAAAGCCCCCTTAAGGTTTTTCCCTAATCTCACTTCACCCCATAACGTTTTTGAAAGTTCAAATACACCCATATCGTCACTAAAATGACACAGAAATATCCCTTCAACTAACACTGTTAACAGTCAATTTAATACCTGTTAAAAATTGCTCGTGTGGCATGTGGGACCCACCAACGTGGACATGGAGACAAATTAAATAAAAAAAGGTTGCTTGTGTGGCATGTGGGGCCCAACAAGCTTGTACATGCAGACAAATAAAAAAAATTGGACCACCACCAACAAGCTTCCATCCTCACCTTCAACACTTCGACTATCACCGCCACTCCCACCGCCGCCTCCACATGTGGGAAATAAGCAAACACGCCAACAATTTAACAAGTTACGCACCACAACAAAGCCACAACGCAATCTAAATCTTGAAGGGTATCTTAATCTGTTGAAATTTTCTATCTATCAAATACAAAGTAATTAGCTTTCAATCAACTTATAAAAAAAATTTTGCTAACCTGTAATGAGAAAAAGAAAAAAAAGTACAAGTCTTTAAGAACATCTCCATGTTAAACAAATAAAAAACTGAGCAACAAACATAAGTATTCTATTCTACTAACTCATCAGCAAGATATTTTCCATATTTGCTGTGATGTAAATCTCCTCCTTTCTTTGCAATAAGCAATACATCACAACATTCATCATCATCATGATCATCATCATCATCAACAACAACTGTATCAAATCTTAGCTATGTTTTTTTGCTGGTAAAATTACTATAATAACAACAATTGAGCTAATTATTGTAAAAATTCACCAAAATTGGAACTAATGAAAGCAGCAAAAGAAAAAAGCTTTGATTTCAGAATTTATTATCGAAACAATGAAAGAAACACAGTAATTTAAAAGGTAAATTTTTTTATGGAACACTTACTTGTGGAAAATTCTGTGTCCGAAGTCAAGGATCCATACCAGAGAGATTGGCGGCGGCAGCGGCCGGTGACTGTAATAAAGAAAAAGAAAACCCGCAAATGATTACTGCTACTACTTCCTTCCTCGAATTCTCATCAACATCACCGTTGGCATCCAAATTTACACCACCATCCACATCATTCAAATTAAACCCTTCATTCAAAGTCAAGTTAAACCCAACATTCAAATCAAGCAGCACCTCCTTGGAACACCATTTACGGCAGCTTCATTCAAATCAACAACATTAGCACGCTTTCCATGTATGAATATTGAATTAATCCCTCATCATTCAAATCAAAACCCTTTAGTTGCAAAGAAACAAACTCATAATCATAGAACAAATTAAAAAGAATGAAAATTTGACAAAATTAACGCTCTAAAACCCAAAAATTAGGAGAAAGAAACATAAAAATCTAAAATAGAGCAGAAGAAAAGAAAAAGGAAAATACGATGAAAGACATACAAATGGTGGTGCAGGATGAGAGATGCAGCTGAAACGGAAGTGGCCGGCGGGTGGAATAGAGGCTGAAGTTGCCAGCGAATAGAGGGAGATTTAAGCGGTGGTAAGGACGGTGCTGGAAGCAGCAATTCTTCTAGAGCTAGCCCTGGTTTTGGATTTAGGTACGGAGATGGTACCTCCTAGGTGGGTCTCACGTAAATTTTTATCATTTATTTGACTTATATGTCCATGTTGGTAGACCCCACATGCTACATAAGCAACTTTTAACTGGTATTAAACTGACTGTTAACTGTGTCAATTAGATGGGTGTTTCTATGTCATTTTAATAATGATATGGGTGTATTTGAACATTCAAAAATATTATAGGATTAAGTGAGATTAGGGCAAAACCTGAAGCGGATTTTTGTACCTTTTTCTATATAATTTTTAATATTTTTATTTGTGTGGTTAATATTTTTAATACCTATAATATTAATATTTTTAATAACTATAATATTAATATTTTTAATAATTATCAAATAATAATAATTAGTTAAAGTTAAAAAGATAAGGGTAAGATAGTAAATATACTTTTAAAAACAAGAGTTGTTAGTGAAAAACTTCAAATTGGAGCTTTTATAAATTTGTGCTATTTGGGTTTCCAACAGCTACCAGCTCCTTTTCAAAAATATTATTTAAACACATTTTTTTAGCTGTTGGGAAGTGAACAACTAACAACTGCATCCCAACAGCTAAAACAAGCACCCCCTAAATCTACCTCATAATGAATCGAAATCAATTATTTTAGACACAAAATATCTATCTTTTTTCATAGAACCACTGTAGAATTATTATAATCAAATAATCACAAAAAGAACTATTCCTCTTGTAAATTTTGGAAGATAAGAACAAAGAAAATGAATAAGATATCAATAAAGAGAAATTGCAAACAACCACAAAATGAAAGAAGCAGATAAGAACACATCAATAGACCAAATCAATGTTGAAAAACCTAGGTTTTTTTTTTTGATCTTTTTAGTGAAAATCTAATATGGATTAGTTTATTTACATGGCATGAGAGGTGAACATTGAAGTGGCGTTTTTTTTGTATGATTTAACAGTCAAAGATTAACTGGATAGATTTAAAAATTCTTTATTGTGAAATAGGGTAAACTTGTACTATTTAAAATGGCATCATCCTTATTAATAATTGCTAACAACTTGACAGTAAGATCTAGTAAGAAAAGAGAAAAATTTCTATCTTTTTATATCTGTGTGTATTTCTTAATACAAGATACATGTTTATATAGTATTTACATGAAGTTATTTTTTTGTTATAAAATCACTAATATACACTAATCTAAACTACAATCTCTCCCTTAATTTCTCACTAATTTCACTCATATAATTACTCACTCTAACACACGTCCTGAAGTTGGTGCATAGATGTCACAAATGCTCAACTTATCCATCGAGTCATAGGAAACTCGGCTTGAAACATCTTTTGTAAGTATATCTATTAACTGATCTTTAAACTTACAAATAAAAGTCGAATTATTTTTGCTTCAAATTTCTCTTTGATAAAGTGCTAATCTACTTCCACATATTTTGTTTGATCATGTTGAATCAGGTTGTGAGCAATCTCTATAGCTGCCTTGTTATCATAATATAGGCTCTTTTCAGTCTCAAAAGGATAATTGAGCTCACTTAGTAACATCAATCCTTAGCTAAAGAAGTTCATATAGCCCCTTTGCTATGCCTCTAAACTCAGCTTCGACACTTGATAATACAACAACATTCTACTTCTTACTTCTTTGAGTAACTAGATTGCCTCCCACAAAGGTAAAGTATCCAAATGTTAATTTCTATCCAAGTAACTTTTGTCCAGTTTGCAATAATATATCCTTTAATATTCAAATGTTTATGCCTTTTAAACATGAGACCTTTGCCCAATGATTATTTCAGGTATTGCAAAATTTGAAACACTGCCTTCATATGATCTTCACTTGGATTATGCATAATTGGCTCATAAGGCTTATGACATATGTAATATTTGGTACGGTGTGAGACAAGTAGGTCAGCTTACCCACCATCCATTGATACCTCTCTTTGTTAGTCGGTGTTTGATTTTCATGGATACCCAATCCATAATTCTAGGTTATAAATATGTCAGCCACCTTACAATCAAGCATTGTAATTTTTGCAAGTAGATCAAGAATATATTTCCTCTAGGATAGAAATATACTTAACTTGATCAAGCTTCTTCAATGCCCAAGAAATATTTTAATCCTCTATGATCTCCATTTCAAATTCACTTGCCAAGTGCCTTTGCAAGTTAGAAATTTCCTTTTTATCATCCCCTGTAATTATCATATTATTAACATAAACAATTAAAGTAGTTATCTTTCTATATTGATGTTTTAAGAATGATCAGAGTTACTTTGTTTGAACCTATGCTTCCTTACAACTAGACTAAACTAACCAAACCATGCTCTAAGAGATTGTTTTATATTGTATAATGCCTACTGCAACTTACACACGTTGTTAGCTTATGATAAGGTGGTAAAGCCCTGTGGGATATCCATGTACACTTCTTCCTCAAGATCCCTATATAGAAATGTATTTTTACATCAATTTGATGAAGGGGTTAGTCTAAATTTACTTTAAGAGATTACAAAACTCTAACTATATTTAGTTTTGCAATAGGAGAGAATATTTAATGGAGAATGTTTAGTAATCAATACTAGGAGTTTGAGTTAGGAGTCTAACATTGTATCTTTCTATTAATCCTTCTGCATTGTGTTTAATGGGGAATACCTACTTGCATCCTGCAATTCTCTTTCCCATTAGTAATGGAACAAGAGTCAAAGTGCCATTCTTTTATAGAGCTATCATCTTCTCCATTATTGCTTGGGTCCATTGTTAGGCAAATTCCACAAGTGAACGGTTCGCAACAAGTAGAAAAGAATAAGTATGAGTATCATTCCCACGAGAAGATTGATACTAAGTACTAGCCTTAATTATATTCTCACAATCTAACAAAATAGAATAATTAAATGAAATAATAAATCAATTAGGAAAATAGAGAACCTAAATTTGAAATAATTCTTTTTAAAATTCAATAATTAAAAAGCTAGAGTTTTGATTTGCTTCGTTAGCTACTACTTGAATAACAAGATCTTTTCATAATTTAATTCGTTAACTTAGTCAAGGGTAAACCACTCAAATTACCTAAAGTCTCTTTTGAGATCATTTAACTATACCAAAGTTAACGTTAATTAACTAAAGCTCATTAAGTTCCTTAGTGATTTATTACTCCTCGAAGGATTTGTCTACTTTCATGATCAAGGTTCCTAAGTTTTACAAGTTTATGAGCTGATAAATCATGCAACTTTCATTATCTCTAATCTATCCACAAACATGCATACAATTGGGCCCTTAATTGAATACAAGACATTAAGAACAACTTGTAAAATTGACTAAAAATTAATTCATTGAAAGGAAATAAGAATGCAAACATGTAATAGACCTACACAAATCTAAACCATACAAAGAGTTTAGTCATACATAATTGTGGCAATAAACATAAACATCATGAAAAGAATTAAACATGAAGAAGAAATAGTAGTTGAAGCTCTTGAATCTTGCACAAAGTCTTCTTCGATCTCCGTTGATTAATTGTTTATGTCTTCAAAAGATGATTCTGAATGTCCTCAATTACTCCTTTGTATCCCCTTTTATAAGAAAAGTTTGATGGAAAACCTACTTGCACTTGAATTCCCAAGCTTCTACCAAAATAGAAATTTTCTCCTATTTAACATGGCCTAAACACAACCATGTCATGTCCTTACTCTTTCCGGCATAGCTTTAAGCACAGCTTGCTCTAACCATGTTGAGATTTATGATTCCTTTTAGTGGCAGACATGGCTTGGCACATACCTGTGCCTAAGTTGTGTTGATCCCTTACAATTTCTTTAATTCCCATAGAAGAGGTCATGGTTTTAAGCATGATCGTGTCTATCCCATGTCTCATATTCTTTATCATTCAGTAGCAGACACGGCTTCCAGCATGGCCATGTCGCTAGCTATGCTCCATTCAATGTGTGGTATGGGCATAAGCACGCCCATGTCATGATCATGTCGCACCAATCCTTGACTTTTTGGAATTCCTTTTTAAGCTTTCCTACAGAAAGGGAAATACTTATTAAATAATTAATAAAAACTTCTAAGTTAACTAAAATTAAGCTAAAGACAATAAAATCCTAAATAAAGCTATCAACTAAAATTATTCCTAAATAAACCTAATTTCTACCCAAATATAATTAATTATTTATTCAAAATTCATTAGAATTCAACTAAAAAATATATAAATATTGCGCACATCATCCATTTAGGATCATTCAAGGCATCTTGTACTGTATGATGAATATGCTCTACAGACAGCTTGTGCACAAAGGTTTTCAAAGGCTCTGAGAGACTTAGGTGGATGCATAATAAGTAATGGGATACCTCCTCACCTTTTCTTCATGATCTGGTGAGTATCGACTTAGTGGCTTTCCTCAGTTATGTGTTGTAAGCAATTTATAACCAACATAATCATCAATAGTATTTAAAGGAGAAGGGTTCATATTTTTTGTGGGGGGTTCATCTCATGCTCATGCTTGGTATCATTATGCTCGGAATACTCAGTACTATCCTCAACATTGTTCCCCATTTTTGAGTTCCCTTCCAACTCGGCATTATCCTCCCTTACTTCCAAGTTTCCTTTGATATCATTTTTCCTCCCTTCTAACCCTTATAAGTTCCCTTCTAAGTTTATATGTTGTCAGCTCATCTAGTTTTCTAATTTCCAATTATACTCTTTACTCAATGGCTCCCCCTAAAGAGAAGAATGAGTATATATCCTAATACAAAAAAGTTTTTAGCAGAAGAAAAGTTACATCAATATAAGTATACAAATGCCAAGTAGTGAAATCGTAGTACCAATATCCCTTCTTATAAGCTCTATATCCCAAGAAAATACATCTCACCACATATGGATCAAGTTTAATCACTGGTTTATGAAGGTGAACATAAACTACCGAGCCTAATGCTCGAGGTGGCAGTATAAGAATAGATGGCAAATGGACATGACGAGTAAGAGCTTGAAGCAAAGTTTTAAAGTCCAAGACACGAGAGGGCATTTAGTTGAATAGGTAAACTGTAGTATATACAACATTAGTCCAGTATCATCGGGATGCATGAGCCTCAGTTAAAATAGTTCAGACTATTTTAAGTATATGTCTATTCTTCCATTCTGAAATGCCATTTTGTTATGGTTTTTGAGAGCATGTAGTCTCATGATACATGCCATGACTCTAAAAGTACTATTGGAACTCATAGTTAACATATTCTTCTCCATTATCTGATCGAATAATTTGAAGCCTAGTTGAGAATTGTGCCTTTATCATATTATGAAAGGATCAAAATATACTAGACACCTTATGCTTTTGTTTCATCAAATAAAGCTAAGTCATATGTATACAATCATTAATAAAGATTACAAACTATTTAACACCAGACACATTTGAATTGGGATTAGGCCCCCACACATCAGAATGAATAAAAAAAATGGGGTTTCTTATTTATTTGTATTTATTTTTTTTGTCATGAGAGGGGAGCGGGGGTGTGGGGATTCGAATCTCCCCCCTCTACTTTTGCCTTTCCCTGTGGACAGGGTGGCTTACTATCCCTCCTTAGGCTAGCAAGCTATTTATTTGTATTTATTGAGTACAAACATTATTACTTTTAGCTTAGATAGTATTTTCAATCTAAGTACCGACTCATTGCATTTTGAAAACATACTAAGAAACAAGTGCTTTAGGTATGGGAATGAAGGATGTTCCAAACATTAGTGCCACAACCAAATATATTGTTGTTTATTGTTTGTTTAGTGCATAGAATTCACCTTATTAAGCCTAAATCATCCATGTGTATAGCCCCCCTTTTAGGACCATGACCAATAATCTCTTTTGTGAGAATACCTAAAATAGGCAAAACTTTGCGTACATTAGTGAATAATAATTTAACTCTTCAGTAGCTCGGCCTACTGACAATAATTTATTTGAAAGAGAAAGGGACTAATAAAGTATTTGGTAAAGAGCATGAGCTAGAGAGCCACTCTTTCAACTCATATAACTAGATATGTCACACCATTAACATTAGTAATGCATGTTTATTTTGGTTGATTAGATTCCACCAAGTCTTTGGGATCAAAAGTCACATGGTCAGTTGCCCCTAAATCCATAATCCAACCATTTACATTTCTTTTTTTAGAGCAATATAAACCACAATACCATTGTTACTTGGACCACTAGGAGCATCGGTTATATTTTTAGTAAGAGAATCTTTGCTCAACATGGGTGGTAGTTGAGGTTTGATGCTCGTAAGTGCTTGTCAGACCCCATCCTCTATCACAAGGATGAGTATGACTACAAACTAAAAATTTTATAACAACCAATATCACTATACATAAAATACCACTAATTATCATTATAAGGCTTATTGTGCATTGGATACAGTTAAGAGTAACTATTTATTTAATTGTACAATAGCCTTTAAAGCTAGTTTAAGCAAAATTATGCAAAACAGCCAGAGCTTGTTGTCTTAACCTCCATTAAAGTCAATAACGAAGGTGCACTCGAGAACCACATTGTACAAGGAGCTATTAGTCTATAAAAAGAGTCTAAAAAATGATAAAATGCAGGGATTGAGTGTGACTACTCAGTGAAAAGATAAGAGTATAACAAAGGTAAACATACAATTAGTTATTATATTACATATTAAGAATTAAACTGTTTTGTATAAAGCAACTTAAACCATTTCAAACGATTTGAATCATAATAAGTACATTGAAAACAACAACGTGTTCATCAAGTAGATTAGATCACTTCAAATGATTTAAATCATAATAAGTACATTGAAAACAACAATGTGTTCATCAAGCAGACTTTACAAGAAATCATTTCACAATTCATTCTTAAATCATGTTCTGAATACATTAGATTTTCATTGAGATTATTAACCAGCTCTTCCGAGCATTTCCGTCATAAAACTCATTCTTATCGAGAGCTTAAATAAGAACTAAGTAAGCATTGTTAAACATCAACTTGTATACACTTATGGTTGTGTCCTATAAATCCATAGTAACTTTGGGCACTGAATGTCTCACCTTGTAACCTAAAGTGCAAATCCTCGTCATATGTATGCGCAAAGACAATACCCAAAGGTAGTATATTTTCTATTTTGCATCCAAAATTCAAGGTGTGATTCATAGGAAACATCACTGAGTGTATACTGCTATTCCAAATATCATTTAAACTCATTTCTCATATAATAATACTAAAATAAAAGTAACATTATATGCTTCTAAGTTACTAGAAAATACACATTTGCAATAATAATGTAGAAGTGAGTTTGAATAAAAATCATTTCACAAACATATATATAGTAGATTTAAAACTATGATTTTATACCATTATCCACTCACCTAGAACAGGCGAAAAATTCTAACTAGGAGGAGCAGCATAACGGTCTACACTAGAAGATGGTTCTTTACCCAAAATGATTAAGTTAAACAACCCGAAGTGCTTGAATTTCAATGGTGGGAATTTAAGGATAATTGAAGTAGCCCTCTTATTCTTCTCAATACCATTATTTTCTTTAGAAGCAAGACAACCCCCTTTGTTGAAAGTCATCGATGCCACTCTCTTCCCAATCCCTTCTTCTTTCTATAATTCTTTTTTTTTGTTAACTATTTTGATGGCTACCATATGAACTTAACATGTTCTTAACATACTTTATATTGTTTTAACCAATCAAATGTTGTCATAAATGAAACTTCTAGCAAAATTTTAGGAAATTTTCACTTATAATCCCTCAACTTCCATTGTATAATCAATTACCTCTAATCAATTATTTATTTATACAAATTATGTTATTTATTTATTTATGTATTTGCTATTAATTCATTTATCAATATTTTTTTTCATCTTAAAGTTAGGATATTATGGTGCTACTTAGTCAGTACTTCCACTCATATATGCTTCTCATTTTTTTAGCCTGCGCCACCACTCATGATACCCATGCAGGTTAAAGCATGTCTCTCGAGTATGTTTTATTTTCTTATAATGGGTATATCCTCCTTCTTTGGTCTATCCATTTCCCTTCTTTTTTCTATTGTTCATTGATGACGAGCCAATCTTGGATATTTACAAGCCAAACAAGTGAGGTGTTGCAAAATAACACAGCAAAAAAATAAGAATAAAGAGAAAATAGAGAAGAAAAGAAAGAACACAGAGATTTAACAAGGTTCGACAATGTGCCTACATCATCTGGAGCTAGCTGCTAGAGTTTTCTTATTATTCAAAACAATCACCTAGGGTTACAAATACATGCTCTATTTGTAATAGAATAGGTATGGTATATATTATAAAATCACCCTTGTACCATACCACACCCCAAACCCATCTAACCGTAACCCCATAATTAAACCGCTGCTATATATGAGCCATACATAACAATCTGCACCTTGGTGAGTATCAAGCCCCTTTGGAGATAAATCCTCTTATACCAAATGGTTTGAGGGAACATACTTCTTTAGCATCTGACAGTATTCAACAAGTCAAAGAAATGCTTGAACTTGTCATGAGTAACTAGCTTTGTCAACATATTAGCTGTATTCTCAAAAGTATGAATCTTCTGTAGCAATATCTGACCAGATGTAATCAACTCCCTGATCTTGTGAAACCTCACATCAATATGCTTTGTCCTAGCATAATATACCTAATTCTTTGCCAAATAAATGGCACTCTAACTATCATAATGCAACTAAACTCCACCTTGTTCAATCCCCAGTTCCTTCACTAGTCCTGTAAGCCATAATGCTTCCTTAGCTACTTCAGCTACTGCCATATACTCTGCTTCAGTTATAAATAATGCCTCTATAGACTGAACTATGGATTTCCAACAAATAGGCCCTTCTGCAAGAGTAAACATATACCCTATTGTAGACCTCCTATTATCCATATCACCGGTATAATCCAAATCCACATATCCCACAATTGAAGGATTACCCTGCTGACCACCAAACATGATACCATAACCTGTTACGCCCCTTAGATACTTGAATATCCATTTGACTGCTTCCCAATGCTGCTTGCCTCATTTTGACATAAACTTGCTGACTTGACTAACAGTTTGAGCCAAATCAGGTCTAGTGCAAACCATTGCATACATCAAGCAACCAACTACACTGGCATATGGTACTTTTGCCATGTCTTCAATCTCTCTATCTATCTTTGGGCACTGACCTAAGGAAAGTCTAAAGTGATTCGCCAATGGAATACTCACTGGATTAGCATTGCTCATCCCAAATCTGTCTAACACCTTCTTAACATAGTTTTTTAGAGATAACCATAATTTTCTTGAGCCTCTATCCCTGTGTATCTCCATCCCAAGAATTTTCTTTGCAGCACTAAAATCCTTCATGTCAAATTCTTTCCCTGATAAGGCTTTTAACTCAATAACATCATGCCAACTTTGAGCAGCAATAAGTATATCATCAACATATAATAGTAGAAAAACAAATGAACCATCATCAAGGCACTTAACATAAGCACAACAATCATACTCACAACACCTGTAGCCAATTTGAATCATGTAAGAATCAAACTGCTTGTACCATTTCCTTGGAGACTGCTTTAACCCATACAAAGACCTTTTCAATTTGCATACCAAATGTCCCTGCCCAAGTTTGGTGAACCCTTCTAGCTACTCCATAGAAATCTGCTCCTTTAGGTCACCATGAAGAAAAGCTATCTTCACACCCATTTGCTCCAAGTGCATGTCCCAGCTAGCTACCAAAGTTAACACTACCCTGATAGAAGTATGTCTAACCATAGGGGAGAAAATCTCATTATAATCATTCCCCTTCTACTATGATTGCCCTTTTGCTACTAACCAAGCCTTGAACTTTTCTCCTTCTTTTTCTGATACTGTTGGCTTCTTTTTGTAGACCCATTTGCACCCTATAGCCTTATTTCCCTTAGGTAGTTGAGCAAGCTCCCTTATTTGATTTTTACGCAAAGATTCCATCTCCTCTACTATAGCACCCATCCATCTCTCTTTTTCCTCATTAAGCATAACTTCCTGAAAAGTTGATGAATCTCCACTGTTAATAAGGAGAACAAAAGAAGCCAAATCTTTGTACCCAAATCTTTTTAAAGGCTTTATGGTGCGTCTCTCTCTGTCTTTTACTAGACTATAGTGTTGTTCTTCACCTGAACTGGAGCTTGAAGGTCTTGAACTAGAACTTTCAACATTTACATTGTCTAGGACTTGAGGTTTTAAATTCACTTGCACTACCTTTGAACTGGAACTATTTTCATCACTTGCTAGCATATGACTTTTATCTTTCTGTTACAACATGGACTGCTCATCAAATACTGCATCCTTGCTGATCACCACCTTCTTTGCAACTGGATCCTAAAACTTATATCCTTTTACACCTTTAACAAAGCCTAAGAAAATACACTTTTAGGACTTTGGATCAAGTTTAGACCTCTCATCACTGGATGTATGCATATAAGTAGAACAACAAAAAATCTTTAAATTACGAAGATCAATTGGTTTACCTGTCCATACCTCTTTTACAACCTTTCCACCCAATGATGCTCGTGGTGATATGTTTATGAGGTAGCACGCCATACTTACAGCTTCTGCCTAAAAATTCTTTAGAGGCCTTGCATTCAGTCTCAAACACCTTACCTCTTCAGTAATGGATATGTTCATCCTCTCTACCACACCATTTTATTGTGGTGTATTCCAAATTAAAAAGTGTTTCTGATACCAGTTGTTGCGAAATAACACAATAAATAAATAAGAATAAAGAGAAAATAAAGAAGAAAAGAAAGAACATGTAGATTTAACGAGGTTTGACAATGTGCTTTTGTCCTCGGGAGAGAGCAACTGAAGTTTTCTTATTATTCAAAACAATCACCTAGGGTTACAAATACATGCTCTATTTATAATAGAATAGGTATGATACATATTACAAAATCACCCTTGTACCATACCATACTCCCAACTCATCTAACCGTAACCCCATAATTAAACTGCTGCTACATATGAGCCATACACAACATGAGGTATCTGATCCATTGAAGAAAGTTACAACAATTGAATCTCATATATATTTTGCAATTAGGTATCAAATGAAATTTCCAATCAGTGACGGGTCCATCCAGTTTATCATCCATCCCTTCACAAAAGTGTTCTCCATTCTCCACTTCTAGAAGGTTAGATCTACTGGTTTGGGTTGTGGAATGTCTCTAGTAATATACCCGAGTTTGTCCTTGCCAGCTACCTACATCTCCATCACTTGATACCAAAATACATAGTTGGTTCTAACTTAATACCAATCTGAGTATTGAAAGTATCATCGCTTGTGGTCATTGAAGTTAGGTTTTGGGTTAATGCTTATTGTATCTTCATCGTTAGGTCATCTAAGACAACAACAATAGATTTTTCTTCAGATGCCACTAGGTCTATTTGTTCCGCCATAATTTATGATCATTTTTGGTCTTTAGGTCCTTAAGGTTGTTGCTTTGATACCATGAAGCAAAATCTAGTAAGAAAAGATAATAATTTCTGTCTCTTTATTTCTGTGTGTATTTCTCAATACAAGATTCATGTTTATATAGTATTTACATGAAGTTTTCTTTTTTAAAAAATCATTTATATACACTAATTTAGACAACAATCTCTCTCTCAATTTCTTAATTCTCAATGATTTCTCTCATATAATTACTCACTTCAACACAACCAACACTCCTCCCTCTTTGTTTAGATGACATTAGGGCCTGTGTCACAAATGTAATAAATAAATGGCTATAAAGAACTACCAAATTTATCAATACTAGCAAAGGTTTTGGCCATACCATGCATGCATACGTATATACACGTATATTTTTAAAAAATAAACAAAATATAATTTGGGATAAACATAAATATTAAAATGATTTTATGAATTTCTTGTTTTAATAGAAAAAGCAAAGAAATATAAGCAAAAGAAATACTAAAAGATGCATTGAAAAATGACCTAATTACTTTAAAAAATCCTAAACTTTATGAGTTTTAACAATTTTAGTATGTTCTTTCAACTTTTATTTAAAAAATCTTCAACTTTACATATTTTAACAAATTTAATACATTCTTTTAAAATTTATAAAAAAAATCATAAACTTTACAACTTTTAACAATTTTAAGATATTCATTTAACAATTTTTTTCTTTTAAAAATTTTGTTAAAACAATTATTAAAAGTCATAAAGTTCATGATTTTTTTAGATAATTAGGCCAATATTAAACTATATTTATTCAATCAATTTCATAACATCTTATAAAATGTTGTAGTATTTAATGTTGATATGACACTATATTTCCATTAATTAAAAAAAATTTAATGAGTTAGTAAATTTTTTCTTTTTAAAATATACCATTTTGAAATAAAAAAAGTATTTCAATTTGTTATAAATTTAGAATTACTTATGTGTCATTGAAATGAATTTTTTAATTAAAAACATGTTAAAATTATTTAAAGGTGTAAAGTTTACAATCTTAAAGTGAAAAAGATATTTCAATGTTATATAAATAACTATAAATTTATGACAAATTAAAATATTAAATTTTTTTATTTTAAAATAGTATATTTTAAGGAGAAATTTTTTGCTAAATCTTTAAATTCTCTTTCTTTTTAAATTAAAAGGTGTTTAGTGCAATATCAAAATAACATTTTATAAGGTACAAATATATTGAATAAACAAATATAGTTTAATATTGAAATAAATTTTTTTGTTCATAATTTTAAGAAATATGAAAATTGTTAAAAACCATAAGTTTGTGATTTTTTATATAAAATTTAAAATAATATATTAAGTTTGTTAAAATATTTAGAGCTCAAGTTCTTAAAATAAAAGTTGAAAGAACATACTAAAATTGTTAAAACTCGTAAAGTTTAGATTTTTTTTTTAAGTAATTAGGCCTTAAAAAATTGGTAATAGAGGAAACTTAAAATAAATTCTCAAATATAAAAATTATTAAATTTAGTAAATTATTATACTTTATTTTAAAATATGAAACTTTTAAATTTTGAAATTAAGTATGTATTTTTAAAATTAAATCATATTTTAAATTGAGTTTAAATAACTAAATTATAATTAGTTTATATCATCTATTTTATTTTTTAAAATAGGCCTAATTACTTAGAAAATCCTGAACTTTACGAGTTTTAACAATTTTAGCATGTTCTTTCAACTTTTATTTAAAAAATCTTGAACTATATGTATTTTAACAGTTTTAATACATTCTTTTAAAATTTTATAAAAAAAATAAAAAAGTTTGCAGCTTTTAACAATTTTAGTATATTTTTAAAAATTTATCAATAACTATATTTGTTTAATCAATATTTTAATATCTGATAAAATGTTATGTTAATATAACACTAAACTTGGATGCAGACCTCCAATTGCTTCTCAGAGGACCCCAATTTCTATATGTATGATCTTCATTGGAGGCAATGATGACCGTGAAGCGTTGTCTCTATCCAAACGAATAGCTAAGGACTCAAGATCACATGTAACAGTCATCCATTTGGTATCTGAAGCTCATCAGGACAAAGAAACCAATTCTGAAGAACAATATGTGGACTACTGGGCACTGGAGGAAGTTAAACAAACTACGTTCGGCAATGAACGTGTGTCAAACATAGAATATAAACAGCACTTCGTGAACGACGGACCTGAAACAGCATTCCTGGTTCGTTCCATAGCAGATAAATATTATCTTTTTTTACTCGGACGGCGCCACGGGTTTTGATCACCTCAGACAGAAGGCCTATTAGAATGGACTGAGCTTCCTGAATTAGGGGTCATTGGAGATTTGCTTGCTTCCAACGATGTTAGTACTAGAGCTGCTGTTCTAGTTGTTCAACAGCAAAAACAGATTGGTCAAAGCTAGAAAAGGATAGATTAATTTGTTTGATTTTGTTCAGTTAATGTTGTATAGCTCATCGATGGGTGTAGCTAGAAATCAGTTGTTAGATCAGAATATTGTTGCATCTAGTGGTAGAAATGTTAACGCTACTTGTATATATATATATATATATATATACTAGGCAAATGTCCACGCAAAGAATTTATTTTTTTAAATGAATTTTTTTAAATAATAATTATAAATTTATAGTAGTGTTTGAACGTGGTGGTTGAGGGCCACAAGGTTGTGGATGGTTAGAGTTGTTGGACACTGGAGTACTTGTATCGCTAGGAGGGGGAGAGCGCCAATTGTTGTGAGAGAGTTATGTATGATACAAATTCTAAAAATTGGTGGGCTTGCTTTGGTTCATATATACATTTATTTCAAAGATTGGTTTTTAGAGTGTTTGGACAACCTACTTTTTTCTCTTATTGTGAAAAAAATTGGAGTACTTATTCTTTCATTCATTCATATAGAAGGAATAAATTAACTCCAAAATATGCGAAAGACTTAGTTTTTATTCATAATAACCTTCGGCTTTTGTCAAGGATTACATCTGCATATTATGATTAGAAGATAAAAATGTGGAACATAGGTGGAGATGATTTTGGAAGTATAAAAGATGTAGGAGTTCTTGAATTCACTAATCTTTCATTGGATGAACCAGAATTAGAGTCTATATTTTTTTCAATGAAGATTTAAATCAAAGCACAGAGAAAGAAAAAAAAATAGTAAAATAGAAGAAGTACCATAATATTTTTTTTATTCCAGTCTTTCATGAGTAATAATTATTTTTTTTATTGAACTTGTAGATATTTTTTATTTTAATAAATTTTAATTATTATTTTTATGTTAATTGTTATATTTAATAATATTAAATATTAAAACTAACTTAAATAATAATTTTATTTTTATTTTTGTGTGTATGTGTGTGTATATATATATATATAAAATAAATTTTGAAT
>CATIWM010345897.1:0-28039 GCA_949671775.1 Mallotus repandus | reverse complement strand
CAGCATTTTTATTATTTTTATTGTAATTTTCTATTTTTTATTGCATTTATGCTATTTATGGTAAATTTGATATTTTTATCATAAAGTTTACATTTTTATGGTAAAAATGTCATCTTTATCATTTTAAAATTTTTATTTATTTGATAATTTATTTCTGTATTTTTATGATTTTTATTGTATTTTTGCTATTTTTGTCACATTTATGCTTTTCATGGTAAATTTGGTATTTTTATCATAAAGTTCATGTTTTTATGGTAAGAATATCATCATTATCACTTTAATTTATTCATTTCTATATTTTTATTTATTTATATTAATATTGGAGTATTTTTATTATTTTTGTTGTTTTTTATGGTTTTTATTGTCTTTATACCTTTGAGGGGTAAAATTGTTATTTCCTTCATAAAGTAGATATTTTTATAGTGGAAATGACATCCTTACCATTTTAATATTTTTAATTCTATATTTTATTGGTTTTAATCACATTAATCGCATTTTTACCATCTTAATGCTTTCCTTAACAAATTTATTATTCTCATCATAAGGTTCCCATCTTCATGGTAAAAATAATATTTTTGTCATTCTTTTTTTACTTTATTTGCATTATTATTATTTTCATTGGATATTTATTATCCTTATCATCTTTATTATTTTCCTTGATAAATTTATTATTTTCATCATAAAAGTAATATTTTTATGGTAAGAATAATACCTTTATTACTTTAATCTTTTTGTTCCATCCTACTTTATCCCTTTATGTATTTGCATCATAAAGATTTTATGTTTAATAATAAAAATGATGACTTCACACCAAAGTACCTAAAAATCATGCATACATTAACATCCTTGTTTACTTATATGTTTAATTATTCCTTTTATTTATTACTTTAATTATGAATGAATGGAATATATTAAATTGTCCTACATGTGATATGTGCTTGCATGTGAATGAGAACCAACCTTTGTTTTGCAGGATTATTAGAATAGGATTTTTATTTTTTTCTTTTTATTTTATTGTAATTAATAGAATAGGCTTTTTCAAGGCAATGTAATCCCTAATCCCAATTTCCCCTTTTATTTTTATTTTGGATGTATTTACTAGAATAAACTTTTCTCTTGGGTTGTAATCCTTAATCCCTTTCCCCTTTTTTATTTTATTTTGCTTATTTGCTTGGTTATTTTGATTATTTCCTACATGCTTGTGTGCTATGTGCTTACATGCCTACTTGCTTACTTGCTTACATGTTTAATTGATGCTTGCTTACTTATTGTGTATGCTTGTCAATCCAATTATCATGCGCTTTATTTAAACTGATCAATGCTTGTATATGGTAAAATGCATCATAAAATCGAAACTAGGGTGAAGTAGTGAATAAATGAGCAACATGTATAATAAGAAACATGATAAGTAACTCCTACCCCCGAATCCGGATTCTCTGGTTATGGAAGTGAGTTTTTCACTTCTTTCTGATTGAAGTCGGGTGGCAACTCCAAATCTACGTAGCCTAATCAGGCAACCCCTCCCACAAACAATAACAAATGGAAAAAAACCAATAGATTGGTCACCATTCGCTTGTGTACCCTGATGCTATAAGCACACGGATCCTGTCGATAACACATGCAAAAGCTCAAAGTTTTGGTTGGTTGGAAAATTTTGGTGAAAGTGAAAATATAAAATGATTTGCAAAGGAAAAAGTTTAAGGCTTATTTTAAAAATATAATCTACACATGAGTATTATTAAATATTATTTATTGAATTTGAGGACTTTTAAATGAGTACAATATGATATGATATATTCGATAGTAAGTCCATACCCATATCATGACAGGGTTGGTAAATTGTAAGACTACATCTACAATAGAGCATTTTACTGCATATGAAGTAAGACCATGCCTAAAGTATGGCATTCGATGTGAATTGACAATATTATGCTTGATAGAGCAGCTATATGTCAATGATGTGAAATAAGAAATGACCATGATATTTTTAAACTGTATTTGAGATAACACCTGGTGTGAGACTAAAAGATGCTCTTTAGGAGCATATTGACTTATTTGACCTTTAGTTTGGTGTGAGTACTAGCTACAATGATACCAAATAAATATTCATATGCAGATATACTGAATTTACAAAAATAAATATTAGATAAATGAGACTTGTAATGAGAATTTTTATGATCGATTGTACTTGGTTTGAAAGAGGAATTGTATTTGATAAATGATGAAAATGATTTAAATAAATATTTATAATAAGTTGCACTTAGTTTTAAAGTATTGATATTTGATAAGTGAAAATGATATTTATAATATGAATTTTCACAAGTTGCATTTTTTTAAAAAATAAATAGTGTTTGATGATTGATGAGATTTGATAAATGATTAGAATTACTCACGGTTTAATATTTATAAAGTTGTACTCGGTTTTGAAAAAGAAATATTATTTAATGATGTTTTTTATTGAATATCTATAAGTAATGGGAATTAATGATAATAAATTAATACTAAATAGGTTATATATCTTATCTTAACGGATTGATTGCCCAAGGTTACATTTAGAGATAATTATTATTAAGTTAAGAATATATATGGAGTACTTAGAGACAAACAAATGTTAGTCAAACGTAAATAATTAACATTCTAAAGTTGAATAATTGATACTCCACCGATTATTCTTGTCTGCTAAAAAGTTATAATTTATAATAAGAGAATCTAAAAAAAGAATGATTGAAACTTGAATAAGAAATCATCTTTGATATTTGGAGAATACTGTTAAGAAATGTTTATGATTTATAACTTGGAATTTATGAAGTATGATAAGACAACTATATATTATTGACCTTTTGCAATGATGAAACATAACCACCCTCATTTTGACTTTAACAAACCATATTTTGAGTATCTAATAAGTGTACTTCAAGTGTGTATAAGTTAAGGTCTCCTTGAAAGCAAGATCATGAAAGAAACAAAGCATTGAAAAGCTTGACAGCAGCTATCATGAGCCGAGTCATGACTAGGACTAAGCTCATGACAAGACCTTCCCTAATTAAAATTGAGGCAGCGTCCATCCCAGACGAGGGTCCCAATCGGGACATCACTCGGGACAAGCATATCCCGATTAGGACCACTGGCAAGCGACTCGTGAGCTTAGTAAAGAAAGTTAGCATTTTGGACAGTGCTCGTCACAAGTACTCATCCCGACCGGGATATCACTCGGGACATGGATATCTTGATCAGGATCTTAAGCAATCACTCAGGACCACAACAGAGTAAATATGAAGTTTTGGACAATGCTCCTCATGAGCACTCGTCTCGACCGAGATCAGGCTCGGGTCATAATCATGAGCGAGTATGCTAATTGGGATCATGTTCAAACTACTTGTGACCTTATCGAAGAGAAAAATAACTTTTGTCCAGTGCTCCTCCCGAATGAGGATCATGATTGAGATTGAACTTAGGATAAGCATCACGAGCACAGACCCGACGGGACTGAATATCTCGAGTTATTAATTCTCTCGAGAAATGGTCCTGTTAGAGTGCAACAAATACTTTTATTAAAGGTCCCAATCGTGACTATGGATGTCATGACCGGGATTGACCATTTTTCTGCAAAAAGCTGAAACTCATAAAATGAAGCTTGAGAAGGTTGGAGATGAACTTAATGCCTTCAACAACCTTATTTTTTACTCTTAAGTATATAAGCAACTCCTGAAACCTCTTTCAAGGTTACATACTTTGGTTGTTGAACAATTTGCCTTAACATTCAAGAATCTCACCAACTTTTTTGTGTTCATTAACTCTTTTGAGAGTGAGATCGTATGTTACAATATAAACTCTTCTTTTTATATTTTCTGGGATTTTAGAAAAGGGAAGTGAGGTCTTATTCTTGTGTGAAAAGTTGAAGTGTTTGTCTATTGAAAACACTTAGGTATTGGGTTGAAGAGTGATCTTAAACTCTTGATTGTAAGGTTAGAGTTGGGCCTAAAATTCAAGCTTGTAAAAATCAATCCAAGTAAATAGATTGTGGTGATTTAAAAATCCTAACTTGGGAGAGCTAGGTGGAGATGTAGGTTTGTTGATAAACTGAACTCCTTAACTGTTTATGTTTTATCTTTCTCAATCTTTAATCCTTCATTAATTTCATTAATTTTCTTAATTTTCTTTTAAATTCTCAAAAGCCCTATTCAGTCCCATCTATGGTAATTACAATTGATATCAGAGCTTGACTTCTTGGTACTTAATTTTAAGAAGCAAAGATCATGGGGAGTGAATCTTTAAATTTCTTATCTCTTAGACCTTTCTTTGATGGTAGTGATTATCCACATTAGAAGTTCAAGGTGGAATTACACTTAGATAGTGATCCCATTATACTTTGGGATGTTGTACTAAAAGGTTAAGAACCACCCAAAGTCACAATTGATGGTGTAGAGACCATTCTTGCAAGAAGTCAATGGTCAAATGAATAAAAAGAAGAGAACTAAAAGAATAAGAAGGCTATAAAAATCTTGCTAGCCTCTGTATTTAGAGATGAAGGTGGTAAAGCTCAATATTACCAATCTATAAAAGAAGTATGGAAAACTCTTGAGAACTATTATGAAGTAAATGTATAAGTGAGAAGCAAGAAAGTTAAACTTCACATGTACGAATATGAGCTTTTAAAGATGAAGCCATAAGAATGAATGGTGGAGATGACAAATTGCCTCAATGCTCTCCTTACCACCCTCAAGAAACTTGGAAGACATTTTTCCAAGGAAGAAGTGAACAATAAGATTCTAAGAATCCTACTTAAGAAGGATTGGGAATCTAGGGTCACTTTAATTAAGGAAGCTTATGACCTCTCAAAACTCTCAATCGATATTCTCATTGGGAAGCTCCTTACATATGGGCTCATTATAAAGCAAAGAGGAGATGAGAGAGATGAGAAAGAAGAGAAGAAAAAGGGGATTGCACTAAAGGCTATACAAAAAGCAAGTGAAGATGAAAGCTTGGTAGACTCAGTGAAGATGATGATGAGATAGCTATAATCACTAGAGGATTCAATAAGTTCTTAAAAAGAAAAAGCTTCTCAAGGCTAAGAGATAATAAGAAGTATGATGGCAAGAAGAATAAAGAGGTTACTTTCCATGAATGCAAAAAATCGGGACACATTAAAAGTGAGTGCCCCAAGCTCAAATTTAAGAACAAGGGAGCAAAGGATAAAAAGAAGGCCTTCAAAGCTTCATGGGATGACTCCTCCAAATTGAAAAAGGAAGAGGAGCAACAAAAAGCGGCCAACCTTTGTTTCATGGTTCTTGAAGATAAAAAAAGGTACCATCCACTTCTCACTCTTTTTATGATGATTGTGATGATGATGAGAGCTCTATTATAAGCAAACTTATGCTTAAATGCAAAAGCTTGCTCCTAAGAAGAAGCTTTACAAGCATGAGCTATCTAACTTGTCTAAGGAATTTGAAAACTTGAAAAATGATTTTTCTAAACTTGTTAAATCTAATGAAAAACTCGTAAATGATTTAAAATTTTCTAATTCCTTGGAGAACCAACTCAAGAAAGCTAATGATGAAAATCTTAAGCTTTTTAGAGAGGTGTTGGAGTTAAAGAATTCCATTTTTAAATTCAAAAAGGGAAAAGAGACTTTAGATAGTCTTCTTGATTCTCAAAAACTCTATGGGAATACTCTTGGAATTGGATATACAAATGGAATGTCTTCCTCATCATCATCTCACATTAAATTTGTTAAAGCTTTATGTGATTCTACTCCTTCTACTTCTAAATCTCTTGAAACTCAAGCTTTTAAAGCTGAAAGGTCTCACGTGTCAAATGACAAAAAGAAGTCTTACATGACCCAACCTTCCTTTACATAAAGGGCTAAGGCACAAGCCAAAAGGCCCTAACTTAGACATGCTTACATATACACTAGATACAATACTCCTAAGCATGCTGCATAATGCCATTGTCAATGTATGTCGTATTCTCTTCCTATAACATAAAAGACCTTTAGGAAGCCCACTTAACCACAACACAAAAAGCATGTCTCACATAATAGGTAATCATATACACCTAGAAGAAATAAATTTGCTAATGTTGAATGCTTCTATTGCATGATCAAAGGTCACACTAGCAATGTGTGCTTTTATAGAAGATTTCACTTATAATTGCCCCTTTTGGACTACTTTAACACTAACCAACCTAGGCCAACAAAGGTTTGGGTGCAAAAGAATTTTTAAATTGTGTTGTGTAGGTATGCTTGAAGTCTACATAAGCAAAAAGCAACTGGAACATTGATAGTGGATGTTCAAGGCACATGACGGGAGACAAGGAGCAATTCAATAAGCTTGATGTAAAGGATGGAGGTGATGTCACCTTTGGAGACAATGCCAAAAGGAAAGATAGTAGGCATTAGAGAAATTGGTAACCCTTAATCCTTATCAATTCACCATATGTTGCTTATTGATAATCTTAAGCACAATTTACTTAGCATTAGTCAGTTGTGTGATATGGGAGATAAAGTCACTTTCTATCCTAGAAATTACTTTTTTAGTAGCTTTGATGGGGACAAAGTAAATTTTAGTGTTGAAAAAGTTAACAATGTTTATGTGATTAACTTGAATAAAGTTGATAACAAAGACATTAAATGCTTAATGTATATTTCCCGTGACACATGGACATGACATAGAAGACTAGGACATGCAAATTTTGAGCTTTTGGATGAGTTTAGCAAACATGAACTTGTGGTTGGGTTACCCAAACTTAAGTTCATTGAGGACAAGACTTGTGATGTTTGTCAAAAGGGAAACAATCTAAATCATCTATTCAGCTCAAGAATGTAGTGTCCACTTCTAGGCCACTTGAACTAATACATATGTATTTATTTGGACGAATTAGAGTTGCTAGTTTAGGTGGAATGCACTATGCATACGTTCTAGTTGATGATTACTCTAGATTTACTTGGGTGTGTTTCCTTGCTCACAAGAATGATGCTTTTAAGGCTTTTGAAAGTTTTGTAAAAAGAGTTAAAAAAGAAAAAAGGCTTTTGTATTTCAACTATTAGAAATGATCGTGGAACCAAATTTGAAAATGAATTTTTCAAACCTTTTATAATGGAAATGGTATTTCACATTTCCTTTTTGTTCTCCTAGAACACCTCAAAAAAATAGGATAGTTGAAGGCAAAAATAGGATTCTAGTGGAAATGGTTAGGACTATGCTTCATGAGTATAATTTATCATTATACTTTTGGGCAGAAGCTGTTAACACTTCTAGCTACATTGCAAATAGAGTCTTCAAAAGAACCATTTTAAATAAAACCTCTTATAAGCTTTAGAACAATAAAAAACCCAAAATTTCATATCTTAGAGTATTTGGATGCAAGTGCATTATATTAAATACCAAGGATAATCTTGGAAAATTTAACTCTTAAGCCGATGAAGGAATTTTGCTAGGCTATGCCATCACTAGCAAAACATATAGAGTTTTTAATAAAAGAACTCTAGTAGTTAAAGAGCAAATGCATGTTGTATTTGATGAATATAATCCATTTGATCCTAAAAAGGATTTTGGTAGTGTTGATGATGTTGCAAATGAATTAGTGGATATAAACCTTTAAGAGGAAAATGTAAGCAAGCCTTTAGAGCTTGAAGGTCCTAGAAAGGAAGATAGTGAAAAAATGCCTCAATCCACTTTGAAGGAAGAACTTCCAAAAGAATGGCAATTCAAGAAAGCTCATCCTCAAGATCTCATTATAGGTGACACTTTAAAAGAGGTAACCACTAGATCTCACTTTAAATCTATTGTTAATATAGCTTTTATTTCTCAAATTGAACCCAAAAATGTTAATGATGCTTTGAGTGATGAATTTTGGGTCCTTGCTATGCAAGAAGAGTTAAATCAATTTGAGAGAAATAAGGTTTAGACCTTGGTTCCTAGACCTAAGCATTATCCTATTATAGGCACTAAATAGGTGTTTATAAATAAGATGAATGAGTAAGGTGTCATAACTAGGAACAAAGATAGACTAATAACTAAAGGTTATAATCAAGAGGAAGGCATTGATTATGATGAACCTTTGCCCCCATTGCAAGGTTAGAAGCTATTAGAGTGCTACTTGCATTTGTATCTTACATGGTTTTTAAACTCTTTTGAATGATGTCAAAAGTGCATTTTTAAATGGTTTCATTAAAGAGGAAGTTTATGTTAAACAACCTTCGGGTTTTGAAAGTTTTGACTTTCCTAATTCAAGCTTTCAAAATCATTGTATGCATTGAAGCAAGCTCCTAAAGCTTGATATAAAAGGTTGAGTAACTTCTTATTAGAGAAGGGTTTCTCTAAAGGAAAAGTTGACACAACTCTATTCATAAAGAAATCCAAGCATTATTTACTCGTTGTTCAAATATATGTTGATAATATTATTTTTGGTGCTACTAACCACTGCTTGTGTGAGAAATTTTCTAAGTTAATGCAAGGGGAATTTGAAATGAGCATGATGGGTGAGCTCGAGTTTTTCCTTAGACTTCAAATCAAGCAATACAAAGATGAGATCTTCATTAACTAAACCAAATACAAAAGGGACATTCTCAAGAAGTTTGGCATGGAAGGAGCTAAGTCAAGCAAGACTCCTATAAGCACCACCACCAAACTCAAAAAGGATGAGAATGGGAAACCGATTGATGAAAATCGATATAGAGGTATGATGGGATCCCTTCTCTATTTAACCACTATTAGACCAGATATAATGTTTGCTACTTGTTTATGTGTACATTTTCAATAATGTCTTAGGGAGTCTTACTTAAATGCAATTAAAAGAATTTTTAAATACCCTAGTGGAACTGTGCATTTAGGACTTTAGTATCCTAAGAGTTCAATCTTTGACTTAGTTGGCTATTTAGATGTGAACTTTGCTGGTAGATTTCTAGATAGAAAGAACACTTATGGAACTTACCAATTCTTAGAAAATTGTCTAGTCCCTTGGTTTAGTAAAAAATAAGTCTCGATTGCCTTGTTTACTGTCGAAGCTGAATATTTGGCAGCTAGTTGTTGTTGCTCACAAGTATTGTGGCAAAAATAACAACTAATGGAGTATGAAATTGATATTAATCACATCCTAATTAAATGTGACAATACAAGTGCTATAAACCTTAGCAAGAATCTCATTCAACATTCAGGAACTAAGCATATAGATATTAGACATCATTTCCTTCGAGATCATGTGCAATTTGGTGATATCTTGCTTGAATTTATTGATACTTACAATCAACTTGCGGATATTTTTACCAAACCTCTCAGTGAGGAGAGATTAAATTTCACTAAGCATAAGCTTGGAATGATTGATAGTTCTAGCTTACATTGATACATATACATTGTTAGTGAAATGTCTTGCATTTATATAATCTCTATTGATAAATGAATGATAATTATTTGAAATCAATTTGCACTTATCGAATTGAATGCTTAAATATAGTGGAAAATGTGCTGTGATTTTACATGAAATTAAGCTATATGCATACTTAATTTCTTATGAATTTGGAAATTCTTTTAAAATTTTCACAATTTTTATTTTGTATAAATATTTCCTGCTTTACATTAATAATATGTTTTGATTTTTGGAATCTTATTTGTTATCCATCATATTCCTTAATTTAATTTTTTTTTAAAAAAATGCCTATTCATATGCTTAATTATTTTAAACTTAGCCTTGATTTTGATTGAATTCAATTTGACCTTGAATTCATTCCCATTGGTGTTAATTTAGTTGACAAGGACTAAATTGCACACTTTTCTACAATTTTCTCTGGACTCAATTGAACTTTTTTATAAGTTCAAGGGTCGTAACGAGTTTATGTCTCGACCGTTACCGTTCTCCATCCGGATCGAGATACTTGTTTGCCTTCCTCACAGAGACAATCCTGATTAAGCTCTAGATTGTGATATTGCTCATGACATCAATGTCTCAATTGGGATAATGGATATCCTAACTATGACATTAATCCTAGCAGCATTTGGAAAAATATTTTTTGCATTAAAAAGGCACATCAATCCAAATCAGTTACGAAATTTGAAGTAGTTTTTTACCATAATTTATTTTTTCCCTCTTCCCTTCTTTAACTCTATAAAGTATCTCATATTCACTTCTCTTCCTCATTCAGAAACTCTTTTCTTCTAATATTTTCCTTTTTTGCCAACTCTCTCTTTTGTTTCCTCATCAATGGTCCCAAGAAACCTTCCAAAGTTCCTTCCTCTTCCCATGAGCCTTCCTCTAAAAAGGAAAAGCCGAAGAAGAATCATCCACCATTCTCCTACACATCCACTCAAATAAAAAATAGAGTAAGTGCCTTCTAAAAGAGGACCATCTTTCCATTAAGGTACATGTGTGAATCAATCCTCAAGGCACTTGGGTGTTATGATGAGGTAAAAGATCTTCTTTGCAGGGTGCGACTTTATGATTTTGCTTCCAATCATTTGCTCTCCTACCTTCTTTGATTGTCAAATTTCTTTCTACTTTTACCCTTTGCTTTGTTCTCTACGATGATGATAATCCCTATTTTTCAATGTGGTTCAAACCTGGAGGAAGAGAAAGGTTCATGATCCATCTTGAGTTTGACCCTCGTTTTGGCTTTACTAGAGAAGGTCATATTGAAGTTCACCCTAATTGTCTCCCTTACACCTTTTGGACCAAAGTTAAAAGTTCTTGAGCTTTAAACTTTTCCACCTACCATACCAAAGCATCCAACCTACAATCCAAGGCTTTGTGGTATGTCCACTGGTTTCTCACCTACTCTATCAATGCTAGAGGACTTAGCAATGAAACTCTTTCTCTCGATGACATTTTCATCCTTCATTGTCTTATTGACAAAAAACCTATTGCCTTGGGAAGGTTCTTGTAATAGAGGCTATGGCTTATTAGTGATAGTGCAACCGGTGCTATTTGCATTGGTGGCATTATCACTAAACTAGCAAAATTCTATAATATTGACCTCTCAAATTTGCCTTCTACCAACCCTATTCTTCTTGATGATACCTTCATAAAAAACTTTAAGCAATTCACTTCAGTTAACAATAAGTGGGTATGGAATCATGTTCACACTCAAGGTGAAGGACAATATGAAGACCTTAAAGATATCTTAGGAAGAATGAGCAAGTTAAGGGTCAAGGTGGTAGTGAGGAGTAGCTTGAAACACAACCTCATGGTGCACCCCAAAGGAAGAGGACTAGACATGAAGGCACTTCTCAAGGCCCTTAAGCCTTTGGTGATGAGCCACAATGGGTGGGTCAACTTTTTGATCGCATGACCTTAATGGAGAGCAATTTCAGATCAAGTTGATGAGCACATAGCCCAACTCTAACATGATGTTAACTTCCTATATAAAAAATAAGATTGTGAGTGCTTCTTTCACTCATCCTCCTCCTCCTTCTCCAACTTAAGAAGATGCTCTTCATGAAGACTGACTTTCAAGTTTGTGTGTTATGTGTTTAGTTTCTTTATTAGTTTATGTTTTGTTATCTTTTTTTGGTTTATTTTTGATTTGTTTTTTTTTATCTTTTGTATTTTGCCAAGCCTAGTGCCTTTGTCTACATCTTTATTTTCTTATCTTTTTGCATTTTACGAAAAGGGGGAGAAGTGTTTGAGTTTGACTTTTTTTGTTATAATGCTTGATTATTAAACTTATTATTATTTCCATATTCTTGTTTAAGCATTCATGCATACATTGAGGGGGGAGTAACCTAACCTAAATAAAATGCATAAATTGAGGGGGAGCTTAAACACACACTCTTGTCCAATTATATCTTCTCAAACTCAAAAATGGTTTATCAAAATCAAAAAGGGGGAGATTGTTGACCTTTTTCAATGATGAAACATAATCCTTATTTTGACTTTAACAAACCATATTTTAAGTATCTAATAAGTATACTTCAAGTGTGTATAAGTTAGCATCTCATTGAAAGCAAGATCATGGAAGAAACAAAGCATTGAAAAGCTTAACAACAACTATCACGTGCTGATTCATGACCAGGATCAAGCTCATGACAAGACCATCAAAATGGAGGTAGTGTCCATCTTGGATGACGGTCTCGATCGGGACATTACTCGGGATAAGCATATCCTGATCAGGACCACTGACAAGGGACTTATGAGCTCAGCAAAGAAAGTTAGCATTTTGGATAGTGCTCATCGCGACTGAGACATCACTCGAGACATTGACATCCCGATAAGGATCTCAAGCAATCACTCGGGACCACAACAAAGTAAATATGAAGTTTTAGACAGTGCTCCTCATAAGCACTCGTCCCTATAAGGATTAGGCTAGGGTCATGATCATGAGCGAGTATGCCAATCAAGATCATGCTCAAGCTACTCATGAACTCATTGAAGAGAAAAATAACTTTTATCCAGTGCTCCTCCTGAATGAGGATCACCATCGGGACTGAACTTGGGATAGGCATCACGAGCACAAACTTGATTGGGACTGAATATCTTAAGTCATTAATTCTCTTAAGCAACGGTCCTGTTAGAGTGCAATGACTACTTTTATTGAAGGTCCCGACTGGGACTGTAGATGTCATGACCGGAACTGACCATTTTTCTACAAAAAGCTAAAAATCATTAAGTGAAACTTAAGAAGGTTGGAGACGAACTTAATGCCTCTAACAACCTTATTTTTTATGCTCAAGTATATAAGCAACTCTTAAAAACTATTTCAAGGTTACATAATTTGGTTGTTGAGCAATTTGCCTTAGCATTCACTTGAGCATTCAAGAATCTCACTAACTTTTTTGTGTTCATTAACTCTTTTGACAGTGGGATTGTGTGTTACAATAGAAACTCTTCTTCTTATATTTTCTGGGGTTTTAGAAAAGGGAAGTGAGGTCTTATTCTTATATGAAAGGTTAAAGTGTTTGCCTATTGAAAATACTTGGGTATTAGGTTAAAGAGTGATCCCAAACTCTTGATTATAAGGTTAGAGTTGATCCTAAAACTCAAGCTTGTAAAAATCAATCTAAGTAAATAGATTGTGGTGATTTAAAAATCTGAGCTTGGGAGAGTTAGGTGGAGACGTAGGTTTGTTGATAAACTGAACTCCTTAAGTGTTTGTGTTCTATCTTTCTCAATCTTTAATCCTTCATTAATTTTCTTAATTTTCTTTTAAATTCTCAAAGGCGCTATTCACCCTAGGGCAATTACTTATATAGTAAATGATTGTTTAAAGTTATTGAGGAATAATAATAATGTGATGGATTAGAATTAAATATGAGAGATGTGAGATTAATAATAAATTTTTATTAGATTATTAAATGTGTAATAAAGCAATGTGTATTAAAGGTACATGGAACTTAATAATATCGTCATTGAGTTCTATTCCTATGCATAATCTATTATAACGTTATATTACTTCTCTAGAGTAGCTTTATGATGATTGTTCAAAATGATTTGAACATCAATATGATTTAAGATTGGAAAAGAGGGTTCTTGCACCTTTTTTACGATCAATATGATGTACAAGATAACTGATGATGCAAATATATTAAAATCATGTCATAATATATTCTAGACATATTGTATAGTTTTATTTTATGAAAGTTGTGAATGAAGTTCCAGTTGTAAGAACAAGTGTCATGAGACTTATATGTATAAATAATATGTTGCTTATGTTTGTTTGTTGAGCCCTATTTATGTAATTAAGATATTTATGAACCAAATCAAGTTCGTTATTGATGGTAAGTTAAAAAAGAATGGAAATAAAGGCTAAGCAAACAAAGGAAGACTATTAAGTAATATTCGTTAATCAAATATATAATTCATATTACTACTTTAGTATATGAGATGTATAAGTTTAAAATGAATATACTTTGAGATATAATAAGAATTAAAAATATTGTTAATACAACAAACATTTTCTACAACTCTAGTACTCTAATAAGGATTACATCTAAAAGGTTAATAATATTAATATATTTGTGGGGATAGTGCATGTCATAAAGTATATAGAGAATTTGCATATTTAAGATGGAGATAATGAGAGGGGTTAACTATCATATTTGCTTTAAGGTTGTTTATTCGAAAATTTGTAATAACATATGACATACCAACTGCAAAACATATGACAAATGACATACCAACTGCAAAAGGTAAATAGAAAAAAGGTGATAAACCATAAGATCTAATTGACTTAAGCTTATTATAAACCCAAAATTGATTGTACAATCACTTTTCCAAACAGTTGGTGCATACTGTCACAATTGAACATTCCTCTAGAGCTTGGTTCAACTACCACTAGTGTAACAATAATAACCTCACTTTCACTAACAATTCTATAATAGATTCAACCATTAACACCTAGCAATTGATTAAAAATCAATCGTACCCAACACACGCATAAAAAATAAAATTGAGAAACACAAAAAATTGTTAAAATCAATCAAAGACTAGCACTATGTTTGGAGAAGAGGAAAATGATGGAGGATAAAAAATAACTAGGTAAAGTAAGGAAAAAAATTTCTTTTTTTTTATTGGAACAAAGGAGGAAAAATACAAGAAGGAAGAAAAGTTAATCTTATTTTTTCCTAATCTTGTCTCTCCAAATTGGGAGAAAATGGGAAAATGAGAGCGAAAAAGTCTGTTGTATAGCTAATTTTATCATTTTACCCTTATTTATTCTAACACCTACATACTGTTTTTTTTTTCATCATTTATGTTTTCGTTACTAAAATCATCTTTCTTTTTTCTCTCTTCTAATTTTGCAAGTTTTATATACAGTATTTGCTTTAAATTAATAATTTGAATTGGTTAACTTATTATTATTTTTTTTATATTTTTGCCAAGTTCATCAACAAAAAAGGGTTTTTAACAAATATTAATATTTTTGTTGATGGGTATAATAGCAAATGTATCATATACTTATTTTCTTTTTTATGTATGTTAGCTCTCCCATAAAAAAATAAAATTATTTTCCTTCTATCCAAATAAAAGAATGAAAAATAAAGAAAAAAAAATAACATTATTTTTCTTCACATTTTTTCTCTATTTTTTCCTCCATTCTCAAATATAGTGTAAGAGATATGTAATAAATAAATTGAGAAATGAGAAGAGATGTGAGAGATTTTTAGGGAATAAAAGAGAGTACCTAATAAAAATAGTTTTCGTAGCATAAAAGAAAGAGATTTTAAGTTTAAAAAAAAATAATATCAAAAGACACACAACATATTTTTTCAAAGAATAATAGAAAGAGAAGTATCATTTGCTAATAGGAATTTTCCCCCCCAAATACAGAAGCCTTAGGAAAAATTAGGTTAGTGGAGATTTGAAATAGCAATCGGGGTGATGTGGAAAGTAAATGTGGCAACTATTTGTCTACATCTTGATGAATCGGTATCCCACATGGGCAAAAATATTGCCATAAATGCATATTTTGTTTAACAAAATAAGACTATTAAATTATTTTTTAATTATTTATTAAATTAATTGTTAATAATTTAGCTCACATGATTGAATTGTAAAAGAATGTATAATTTTTCTGAGTGAATTTATTCTTTTTCCTTTTCTTTCTTCTTCTTGTTGTTTCTCTTTATAATAACTTCATTTTTTTTCATTACTTTAACTTCATTTTCTTGCGTGACATTTACAAACTGAAATACAAAAGATATTTAAGAACAAGCAACAATTATATTTGGAAAAATTTAAAGTGAAGCAAATGCAAACTCAATAATTACCTTTAAACTAAGCAACAACTGGATCAAAAAATCTTAAATACCATTATTGAAGACCAAACCCACTCTTAATGGTAATAAACTTGGTATTAGAAGTCCATTTAACAGCACCACAAGAAACTAAACCATTCCTATAAAAAAACCTTTCTATGACCCTTAACTTCCAGTTTACCTATATAAAAAATTCGAACTAAATGAATTCTTCCATCCTTCCTAACACTCACAACTTCGCTCGCTCTTTCCATCAAATACATTCCCATTACAGTCCACATGAAACTCTCCACTACTAGCTATAGAGATTTGCAAGTTTAATGATTCATGGTTGGTGAGAAACATATAGAGGGAACTAGCAAGTGGTTATGGCAGTGAATGTTGGAAAAATTAATAGAGTTGGTGCAGCAAAATAATGTTCATGGAGATAGAATAAAATTACTATAGAAATACTTAAATAAATAAATAAATGGAGGCAGTTAAACCGACCAATGGGTGAGTTAAATAGGTGGTAAAACTAGCCGTATAAATTATAAAGGCACCAATATTTTAACATGGTTCACCCTTCCTTTTTGGGCTACGTCCATGAGACAAACTTTGAAAATTTCTGCTACTATAAAATAGGAGGTACAAGAGAGAGTCTTCTCTAAATCAACACTAGAGGTACACAATAAAGGAGTTCTCACCAAAATAGTGGCGCTCAAGGTGTTTCCCAAACCCTAAAATAATTTTCTCACTATTTTGTCACTCACCTGTTAAGAAAACATTTCCTAAACATTTAAAAACTCTCTTAATCTCATCAAAGCAAACATTGCTTTGGCTACCTCACAAGCTCACTCTTTGCTTGTGGCATCTCATCACAAGCTCACTTCATTTGCTTGTGGTTTCCCATCACAAGCTTGTGCTTGTGGCTTCTCCCCCTCACAAGCACATAGAGCACTCAATTTGCTCTCATCCCCGTGCTTATCGATTTTCCCGTTGTATTGCTTGAGGCTAGCTCTCCTTGCCCAATTTATTCTTCTCCCGTCCAAGGCCTTTTATAGGCATTATCATACACATAAAAAAAATGTTTCTTTAATTCAACTAAGGTAGGCACCGTTTTTTGTGCCTATAATTTTTTATATTTTTATTACCCAAAAAATCTCCCCCTTACGCCTCAAGTGGGGCATAAAAATAAACCTGCTTTCTCCCTCTTCCGACTACATGGAGGTCATCACCATTCTAGCGGCCAATCAGCAAAATTCTCAGAGAAGATTTGTTTCATCATTCTTGTCTTAGCCTCCATCTTTATAGTATTTAATAATGTCTTCATAATACAAACCAACGACTCTGACACCACTTATTGTAAAAATTGATAGAGTTGGCGTAGCAAAATAATGTTCACGAAGACAGAATAAAATTACTACATAAATACTTAAATAAATAAATAAATGGATGCGGTTAAACCGGCCAATGAGTGAGTAAAATAGGCGGTAAAACTGGCCACATAAATAATGAAGGCACCAATTTTTTACGTGGTTCACCCTTCCTTTTTGGGCTACGTCCACGAGACAAACTCCAAAAATTTCTTCCACTATAAAATAGTAGGTACAAGAGAGTGTCTTCTCTAGATCAACACTAGAGGTACACAATAAAGGAGTTCTCACCAAAATAGTGGCACTCAAGGTGTTTCCCAAATCCCAAAATAATTTTCTCACTATTTTGTCACTCACCTGCTGAGAAAACATTTCCCAAACACTTAAAAACTCTCTCACTCTAATAAAAGCAAACATTGTTTTGGCTACCTCACAAGCTTACTCTTTGCTTGTGGCATTCTCGTCACAAGCTTACTTCACTTGCTTGTGGCTTTCCCATCACAAGTCTGTGCTTGTGGCTTCTCCCCCTCACAAGCACATAGAGCACTCAATTTGCTCTCTTCCCCGCGCTTATGGATTTCCCCATTGCATTGCTTGAGGCTAGCTCTGCTTGCTTGCCCAATTTCTTCTTCTCCTGTCCAATGCGTTTTATAAGCATTATCATACACATAAAAAAATCTTTTTTTAAATTCAACAAAGTTAGGCACCCTTTTTTGTGCCTACAATTTTTGACAATTTGATTTTTTGATTTTTCTATTTTTTAACTTTTCAAAAGTTATGGGTCCCACTTGAGGCAGAACCCACCCAACAGTGAGAGAAGGGGTGGATTTGAGGGAGGCCATGTAAGGAAGGGTCCACGAGGAGAGAAAAGTTAATGGTGAGTTCAGGGACGTGGAATGAGTTTTGAGGGAGGAACTGCTAGTGTTCATGTTAAACCTTGTACTTTCTAACTCAATATTAAAAATTGTAATTTAGTAAAATGATAAGAAAATATTATTTTATAATTTATTAATTTTAAAATTAAAATTAAAATAATTAAAGTCAAAACTAAAATATTTTAATATTTATAAAATCATAAAAATTCAGCTTATAAAAATAATAAATTTATATAATATTATGAATTCTATATTTTAAATTATAAAAATATAAAATTAATAATTAAATAATCAACAAAAATTGGTTATGCAAATATAATTTTTTTTTAATTTTAAACCAATCTTATTCAAATTTATACATATACATATATTTTTAAATTTAAATTAAAATAAGTGCATATCAAAAAAATTATATTGGCAGTTTAAATTTTAATTAATTATTATAAATAAAAATACTTTTAAATTTGTACTTTTTACCTTAATTAAGTTCGTAATCTAAAAACAGTAATAAGAATTATTAAATAATTTGAGAACTATATTATATTTATGAAGTCTTACAAACTTAAAATTTTAAATATTAATTTCAAAAATCAACGAAATAAGCAATAAAAATTATTTATGAAAATATAAGTTTCATTTTACTTTTTAAAAATATATTATTTAATTATACTTGTAAATAAACAATCTTTAATTTTAAATTAAAATGTATGAATATTATAATATATAAGTGTATAAATAAGATATTAATATTAATAAAGAATTGTGACTTAAAATAATAAAGTAATATTGAAAAAAATGAGAGGATTAAAATGATATATTATAAAAATTATGAGGTCTATAAAGACATTTTTCTAATTATGTAGTGTGAATTAAACATATATACAATTTTTTTTTTTCAAATTGAGGTGTCTAGATGTTCAACTTTAATTACAGAGAAGTATTAAGTTTTTTTTTTACAAAAATAGGAGGCTAAAATGTACAAAGTCAAGAAGAAATAATTGATGTAACAAAAAATGAGATTATGCGAATTAAGTGGGATGACATGACATCTGAGGTTTCAAAAAAAAAAAGAGGTGTTTATGTTACATAACCGCATTTTGTCAAAAATTAATGGATAAAAATTGACAAAAAGATTTTAAATTTTAATAAAACTTGATTGTTAAGAATTTCTTTTAGATTTAATTATCAAAATTTAGAAACTCACACAGCTTCTGATGTTGTTATCCCAATTTAATTTTGAGCATTGACCCTTAAAAATCGAATTTAGGTTATTAAAAAAATTAAATTACCAAGGTGAGTAGTTTATAGTTTATTTCTCTGTAAATATACAATGAAGTATAAAATTTAGATTCTATAAATAGAAATAATGTTCATCAAATTTAAAAAGAAAAGATAACTCTATTATTTTTTTTAACATTATCCTTATATTAGAATTTTTGAAAAGAGATCATATGGTAAATCATCATTTTTATGTGGGTTAGGTAAAAAATAACTCTATTATATAATTATAATATTTAAATAATTTGATATTAAAAAAAAAACCTTCTTAACAAAAAATTCTTTGTAGTAGATTCAGAGGTAAAAATGGTAAGAAAACATCAAAATTTTAGAAAGACATATATTTAATCCAAGGTCATTATATAGTGTCATCATAACATCGTGTCATGCAAAGAATAACCGTTAGATTTAGTTTTTTAAATCTTAACCATTCAATTTTTTAACTTGTTACCTATTAGAAAAGTTCAATAATATTTTAGGACAATAATCAGATATGCATATATATCTCTTTATTTTTTTAAATAACAATTAGATAAACATGATATATTTTTAAAAAAATTATTCACTACCAGTATATATAATATTATTATTGGTTTACTTTGAGATTGAATGTCTGGAAAATACTAAATTAATGAATACTAAAGTTATGTGGTATTTGATATATAATTTGATTTACATATTGAATAATATTTTGAATATTAACAAAAAGATTTCTTCAAAAACAGTAATACTTATTTAAAATATCATGTAAACATCCAAATTATTTTTAAAATTATAAAATATAATTTCTGAGACTTGCAGTATTAATAAATATTTTATTAATATTAAGATTATTATTTAGAGAAATTAAATGTAAATTTTTGGTGATGAGAATTATTTTGATTATTATTTTATAAAAGAATTATTTTAAATGTTATTGTGTATATTTTATGGTGGAGAGAATTTATTTGGCATATTATTTTTATATATGTGTAGTTTTTTGATGTGAGAGTTAAGTATTTTATTATTATTATTATTATTAAAAAAAAGAGCAGAATAATTTTTTTTTTTCGGCCAACTTTTTTTTTTTCCTTTCTTTTTTTTTCTTCTTCTTCTTCTTCTTTCTCTCTGCCATTTCCGACAGCCAGCCACCACTGCCACGCCTCGCTGCTGTTGCCAACACCGCCCACTGCGCCTCGCTGCAGTCACCAACCAGGTCGCGCCGCCCAGCTCACCGTCCAACCCAGTAGCCGCCCAGCTGCTTCTCTTTCGTTCCTCCGGTTTTGTTTTTGATTTGGCCGGAACTTTCAGTGGTCGTCGGCAAAGACTCCGATGTCGGATCGCCGCGATTCCAGTGTTGTTAGATTCCTCGTCTCCCAAGCTTCTCAAATCTTCCTCCAGTTTCTTCAATCTCCTTCCGGATCGACTTGAAACAAGGTAAATGCATTTTTTAGGTTTTGTTAATTTTTTATTTATTAAGTGAGTTTTAGGTTAAATGTTGAGTATTAAAGTTGATGTAGAGATTGAATCCTATGCAAAAATAATTTTTTTTATATTTTTTGGATTTATTTTTAATTTTTGGAAATTTTTGGTTCGGGTTACTATTTCGAGCCCAAAAATTTAAATAATTTTAATAAATACTATATATTATTTGGAGTAATTTTTGTGAATAAAATTTTGTAAAATTAATTATAGATAATTTATTATAATTTTTGGAAGTAATATGTGAAAAATATACATTTTAGAGAAAATTGAATAATTTGATTTTAAGTTGATTTTTGATGAATTTATAGTTAATTACCATGTATAATGATATTTTTGATTATTAGAAAGTATAAATAAATTTTATTAGATAAATTAGTATTTTTGTATATTTTGTTGATTTTAAATTAATTTCCGGAAATAATATAAAATGTATATAAATATTATAGTATTTAATTATTTGATGATTTAATTATATTTAGAGTTAAAATATTTTCTTATGAATTTCTGGAATTTTATAAATAATAAATTTAGGTATAAGCTAGAATTTCACTATTTATTTGAAAATAAATATATTTTATAGTTTATTATGGAATAAATTAAATTGTGGTATTTAAATGAGATTTTATGATTTTTGGTAATTTATTGAAAAATTATATTATTTTATTGATTGTTGTGAAATTGGTTCTCGGTTGGGCATTTAGTGTAGTTCGGGGGGCCCAACCTGAGATTTGGTGTTGTGAAATATTTGAAGTGAGTTTTCATAGAGGAACGACTCTACTTTTAGTAGAGAGATGTCCAATTTACAGAAAAGATTCAGCCGAATTTTTGGTATATTTCTCGTAAAGCGTGACATCGGCATGTGTTGAAATTCTAGTTTTAGATGAGTTGTGTCTTAGATCGAGTCAATTCCTTCATTTCATGATTTTATTAATTTTTGAGAATTTCATGAATTTAATTATTTATCCTATCAGCATATTTTAAATAAATATTATTTATTTAAGAGAACTCCAAGCCACGAGCTATAGCACTAGGGTAACAGAAAACGCGTCGCGTAGCACGCTCAACCTGTGAGTTAATTTTATGGGATGTGTGTTGTGTGTGTTTCAACGTATTTTCTAGCAATTAAAATAAAACATGTTTAAAAGAAAGATTATTCGTTATGATTTAATTGTTTATTTATTCATTATTTAATGATTTATTTATTTATTTGATTTAATCAATTATAATTTGAATTGATTTGGAGATAATGGTAGAACGTGCTACCTAGTGGGTATCACTGGGACCACGTGCGCACGGGTAATATCTCAGTATGTAGTTAATATGTGAATGGTTAGAGCTTGGTGGAGCTATTGCTCTCGGACCGGTAAAAGAAAAGAAAAAGGGATGTAACTCGGTTGATGCATTGCTCTCGGGACATCCATATGTAATAAGTGAAATGATTGTGGCAGTAACTCGATTGATGCATTGCTCTCGGAATGGCAGTCACTTGGATTAAGTGAGCTGAAAGGCTAGTTGAATAATGGTTTAAGTGTTCTATCAGGTTTTCCACCAAAATAAATATTTTAAATAATTTTTTTTCATATGAGGATTTCATATTAAATTGATTTAAGAAGTTTTAAAGAGACTTGATATAAATATTATCGAGAAAATTAAATGATTTAAAATAATTATAATTATTTTATTTTATATTATTTTTAAAAGGGTTTTAACAAATGGTTTTAAAACCAACATGCATTTTATAAAATTGATTCACTCAGTGAGGTCTGATTCCCCTCAACTTATTTTTTCAGGATCTCACAGTCTATCTCCTAGTATCCCCAGTTTGTACCGAGTTCGTTCTTCACTGGCCACACTATGTATGTTAATTTAATTTTATATACTGTGTAACTGAATTCTAGACACTGTAGTAATTAAATTCAAAATATGTATTATCAGTATTCAGATTGTACTTGACTTTTAAATAATGTATTTAAAGAATATATTTTATGCTTTTATTATATTGTGCATATGTTATAATTTATTGTTAAGAGTATTGTTTTTTTTTCACGAAAATTTTTTAAGGCTTGCTACAAGATTCGGTTACTTTATGTATCCCCATTCCCTAGTGCCGGTCACGTACCTTTGGTTAGGGTCGTAACAAAGTTGGTATCAAAGCCCATGTTTTATTTTCGGCTCTAATGATCTTTGAGTTACATTTTTCTTGAGCTACTGTGGTAATTAGGTTGATAAATATCAATTGTTGTCCTCATTGCTTCTAGGCTTCCGTGTTTATTTCTGTCCCTTATGGCGTTTTGAATTTCGTTTGGTTTTGTCTTTTTAGAATGAGAAGGAGAGCATGGGATGCTCCTGCTGCTGAGGTAGCATATGATGATGATGAGCAGTCCGTACAGGATAAAGTTCCTCCCCCTGCTCCTCGACGTAGAGGAAGGGGTAGGGGTAGACATAGAGCTGAAGCAGCTCAGATGCAAGAACAAGAGAAACATGTAGAACAAGGAGTTCCTGAGGTTAATCCTGTAGCTTTTGCAGCTGGAATGAAAGGTATTAACCAAGGCTTGGTAGCTCTGAATCAAGCCATGCCTTTAGTTTAACAAATGCTTCAACAGAGGAATCAGGGGATTTCCAATGTAGATGCAGCACTACCGTATTCTCGAGTAGGAAGAGTTTCTTTTGATGGCATAGGAGATGCATTGGATTTCCTTAACACTATCGAGGCCAGAACTCGGACAGGTTACACAGATTATCAGCGAATTATGGTTGTAGAGTTATCTGTTCAGGCCGCAGCTCAGGATTGGTTCATGTAGTCCATTCATGACTATAATGTCTTCGTTGGAATTTAGGGAGTAATTTTTGAAGTACTTTTGTCCAGTATCAATAAGGGATAAATATAGATGGCAGCTACTGCACATAAGTAAGGGTGACCGGTGAGTGGCAGACTACACCTATGAGTTCCTCATACTGGGTCGTCATGCACTAGATGTGATACAGGATGATATGAGAGCTATAGAGTTATATGTTACGGGTTTAGGTACAGCCTACATCAGTATCCAGACTACAGACCGGATGTTGGACAATGTGATTAAGGAAGCTCGATAGCTAGAAAGGTGCCACATTATGCATGGCACCATTTTTGACCCTTATGCGAGTAGCAGCAGTAGAGTAGTGATGACACAAGGTATTTAGCAGCCTGTGTTTCAGATGGGCAGTATTGGTATTCAGATTGCGGCACTTCACAACAAGGTTATTGAATTAATTGGTTGCATAGGACTGGCATACATAGTAGACAGAGTAGTAGACCTCTGAGATTCAGACTTGGAGCCAGCAGTGGTAGTAGTAGTCAAAGCTCTGGGCATGGTAGTTCAGGCTCAGGGCCCAATGCATGCCTTACTTATGGTCGAGTACATTAGGGGCTGTGCCATTTGCTGACTGGAGCCTGCTTCAGGTGTGGGCAGATTAGACATCTTGCTAAAGCTTGTCCTAACATCGGGTATTAGTCTTCTTTTGCCCAAGGATCTTCATCTTCAGTAGTTCAGCCATTTTAGCAGGTGCATCAACCCTACCAGGCACCTATGTACCCTTAGCAGAGGCCGACTCAATATGAGGGCCAGCAGGGCCGAGGTTCAGGAGGCAGATATGGGGGTAGACTGAGTGGTAGAGGATTCACATAGCCTTTCAGTTCTCAATAGGTTGGCCGTGGACAGGCTAGGGTGTTCACTTTGACTCCTCAGGATGTTCAAGCATCTAATGCGGTGGTAGCAGGTACTCTCTCAGTATTCTTTTGAGGCTAGAGTTTTATTTGATCCTGGTACATGACATTCTTTTATTTTGACTGTCTTTGCTTCGAGGATGGAGTGGCAACCATCCAAATTGTTATTTCCCTTATCTGTAGTGACTCCACTTAGTGACGAGTTGGAGACGGACATATTCTTTCCATCTTGTCCCGTGTTGGTGGAAGGTAGAGAGTTGCTTATAGACTTGGTATTGTTGGATGTAATTGACTTCGATGTGATCTTGGGGATGGATTGGTTAGCTTGACATTATACCACGTTGGATTGTCGAGAGAAGGTGGTGATTTTCAGAATCCCTAATGATGAAGAGTTTTGATTCAGAGGTGATAATAGTTCAATGCCTCAGAATCTTATTTCTACAATCACAATTAGAAAGATGCTTAGTAGAGGATGTAAAGGCTATTTAGCTGTGGTCAGAGATACAAAAGTGGACATAGGAGCAGTTGAGAAGGTGTCAGTGGAGTGAGAGTTTCCTGATGTTTTTCCTGAAGAATTGCCAGGATTGCCACCAGATAGAGAGATAGAATTTTGTATCGATGTTGTACTTGGTATGGATCCTATCTCTATGCCACCTTACATAATGGTGCCTGTAGAGTTGAAAGAGCTTTATGAGCAGTTGCAAGAGTTACTTGATAAGGGTTTTATTAGACCTAGAACATCTCCTTAGGGTGCACCGGTGTTATTTGTGAAGAAGGATGATGGTAGTCTTCGACTACAGACAGTTGAATAATGTCACCATCAAGAAAAAAATATCCTCTCCTAAGGATTAATAACTTATTTGATCAGCTTCAAGGAGCTTAGTATTTTTCTAAGATTGATTTGAGGTCAGGGTATCATCAGTTGAGAATTAGAAGTGGAGATGTACCTAAGACTACATTTCGGACGAGATATGGCCATTATGAATTTTTGGTGATGTCCTTTGGGTTGACTAATGCCCCAGCAGCCTTTATGGACTTGATGAATTGGGTATTTAGGCCATAATTAGACCGATTTGTGACTGTCTTCATTAATGATATCTTGGTCTATTCAAGAAGTAAGGAGGAGCATGCAAGGCATTTGAGGTTGGTACTTCAGACCTTGAGGGAACATAAATTATATGCCAAGTTCTCAAAATGCGAGTTTTTATTGGGTCAAGTGGCATTCTTAGGCCACGTGGTATCCAAAGATGGTATTCAAGTGGATCCCAAGAAGATTGAAGCAGTTGCAGAATGGCCGAGACCTACAACAGTCACCGAAGTGAGAGGTTTTTTGGGTTTAGCGGGCTATTATAGGAGATTTGTGAAGGATTTCTCCAAGATTGCAGCACCTTTAATAAGGTTAACTCAGAAGAATGTCAAGTTTGTTTTGATTGACAGATGCGAAGAGCACTTCCATTTGCTTAAGGACTTGTTGACTTCAGCTCCAGTATTAACTTTACCTTCAGGGAATGAAGGGTATATAGTGTACTATTATGCTTCTCGAGTAGGACTGGGGTGTGTATTGATGCAGAATGAGAGAGTAGTTGTTTCTACTTCATGTCAGTTAAAGAAGCACGAGCAGAACTACCCCACCCATGATTTGGAAATGGCAGCTGTGGTGTTTACTTTGACGATATGGAGGCATTATTTATATGGTGTAACTTATGAAATATACATCGACCACAAGAGCTTAAAGTACATCTTTCAGCAAAGAGACTTGAATTTGAGACAAAGGAGTTAGATGGAGCTTCTGAAAGATTACAATTGCTCTATTCTTTACTATCCTGGTAAAGCGAACGTGGTAGCTAACGCACTGAGTAGAAAGTCAGCAGGCAGTCTTACACACATTAGCACAGGAAAGAGGTCAATCATTAAGGAGTTGCATGAACTGTTTGATCAGGGATTGCAGTGAAAGATAACGAAGAAATGTCTTTTAGCTCAATTTAGAGTACGATTAGTGTACTTGGTTAGAGTTAAAGCAGCTCAGAGAAGAGTTCCACAGTTGTAGAAGATTATGTTTGAAGTGTAATAAGGCCAATCTAGAGACTTTGTAATTGACGGTGAGGGCACATTGCATTTGGGCACAAGGCTATTTGTACTAGATGTGAATGAATTAAGAAAGGAGATTGTGAAGGAAGCCCATTTTTCTGCTCATAGTATTCATCCAGGTTCTACCAAGATGTATCATGATTTGAAAGATACATATTGGTGGAATGGGATGAAGAGAGACATTACAAAATTTGTGTCCAAATGTCTTACTTGTTAGCAGGTGAAGTTGGAACATCAGAGGCCTTCAGGATTATTACAACAGTTGCCCATCCCAGAGTGGAAGTGGGGTATGATTGCTATGGATTTTATAGGTGGTTTACCTCATACATCAAGTGGCTATAATGCTATCTGGGTGATAGTTGACAGATTGATAAAGTTAGCTCATTTTCTGCCAATTAAGAAGATGTACTCTACTAATAGGTTAGCAAAATTATATGTTAGTCGGATTGTTTGTCTTCATGGAGTAACAGTGAGTATAGTATCTGACAGAGGAGCCACTTTTTACTTCAGTCTTTTGGCAATAATTACATAAGGCTTTAGGTACAAGGTTTGACTTTGGCATAACTTTTCATCCTTAAACTGATGGTCAGTCTAAAAAGACCATTAAGACTTTGGAGGATATGCTTTGGATGTCTGTGATGGATTTTGGTGGTCAATGGGACGTACACTTGCCATTGATTGAATTTGCATATGATAACAATTATCATGCAAGTATTGAAATGGCTACGTATGAAGCACTGTATGGAAGAAAGTGCAGATCACCTTGTGTTGGGAAGTTGGTGAGAGACAGTTGATAGAACCAGAATTGGTGCAAGTGACTTCTGAAAAGATACCCATCATTCAGCAGAGGTTAAAAATAATCTTCAGTAGACAGAAGAGCTATACAGACCATAAGAAGAAGGGTTTTTCATTCTTTGTTGGAGACATGGTGTTTCTTAAAGTGTCTCCAATGAAGGGAGTGATGAGGTTTGGTAAGAAGGGTAAGTTAACTCCCAGATATATCGGACCCTTCGAGATTCGATCGAGAGTTGGCAAAGTGGCGTACCGACTGGTGTTACAGCCAGAGTTATCGCGGATTCACCCAGTGTTTCATGTCTCGATGTTGAGAAAGTATGTTTCTGATCCTTCGCATGTTCTTCAGCCTCAGACAGTGGAGCTTAGCGAAGATTTGGCGTATGAAGAGTACCCAGTGGCGATAGTGGATCGACAAGTTCGATAGCTCCGCACTAAAGAAATTCCGATGGTGAAAGTGCTGTGGAGCAACCATATGTTAGAAGATTGCACATGGGAGACCGAGGCAGTGATGCAAGTGGCATATCCCTATCTTTTTCAATTGTGAAAATCTTGTACTCCTTTATTTATTTAAAATTCGAGGACGAATTTTTATAAGGAGGGAAGATTGTAAACACCCGAATTATTTTTAAAATTATAAAATATAATTTCTGAGACTTGCAGTGTTAATAAATATTTTATTAATATTAAGATTATTATTTAGAGAAATTAAATTTGAATTTTTGGTGATGAGAATTATTTTAATTATTATTTTATGAAAGAATTATTTTAAATGTTATTGTGTATAATTTATGGTGGAGA
>CATIWM010345879.1:0-12260 GCA_949671775.1 Mallotus repandus | reverse complement strand
TCAGGGCCTGCTAGGAAATACAAGATGGGCTTGGGGCCCATATTGGAGATGGAGTTTGTGACCCGCACCAAAGTATTTTCTAATATGATAATTAGAAAATATTTTAAATATTAATTATTAACCTTATATATATATTCTATTAAATCTATTTTATAAAAAATAAAAATTTTGAAAATACTTTTATTTGCATATAAGGAAGTAAGATCATGATCTGAATGAGATAATGCAGCTTTTAATTCTAAAAATCTGATATTTAATTCATCATACTTCTCTTTGAGATCTTAATGTTCTCATGTAAAGTAACAAAATTATTTTCTTCATTAGCTTTTTATAGCTTTTGCACCAAATTGATGTGATCATTTTTAAATATTTTTGGTGTTACTCCAAAGCACATTCCATGAACATGGCAATTTCTCTATAGTCCAAGTACTTTTGATAAACTATCTCATTCAATAGGAGACACATCATAAGAAATTTCATTATTTGTTTCCTTTCAGCCTTAAGTTCTTCAATCCTGTCGTACTTATATTGATAACATTTGTATTAATGGTTATCTCATTGACTAATACAGAAACATATAAAAAGAGATAAGATATAAAAATACAATGATTATTGCTGCTTCAGATGATGTTGGTATTCCATCCTTATGCTTGTGAAACTTCAAATAAAGCTGTGTTCTAGTTGGTAATTTTAAAGTATTCTAGCACTATACAATAATTAACACCCACTAAAAGTACATAAATTTTACAAAATAATTTAAATTTATTATAAAAATGAGAAAATTAACATATGATGTTTTTACTCTTGTGATTATCATTAACAAGTCCAAGGTAAGTGCAAAATAATTAGCGAAATAATGTATAACGTTTCTTAATGACACTTTAATTTTAATATTTGTTTATGAATTTATCTTAGTCATGTTGATATTTCAAATTTAAAATTTTTAATATATGTATTTTTAAAAAAAACCTATAATGATGAGCATGAATTTTATAGCCTTTGCACTTCAAAAAATTAAAACTTCTAATATGACCAAAAACTTCTGTTACACTCCAAGTTTGCACATTAGTCATTTTGCATGCTTATTACCTTGCATTGGTTACAAATAAGAATAAATATTATAAACATTCATTCAAAACAAATGGGGACAGGGTTAAGGATTATAATAATTTACACAATCACAGTAATGCTAAATTCAAATAAAACCTCTCAAGTACTAATTAATACACTAACTATTTAGTGATTAAAAATCACCGAGAAATCCCTACAACAAACAATGGTTAGTTCCGCTTCAAGATAACAAGTTCATTTACAAAAGAAATTGAATTTAATTTGCATAAAATAGACATGAAAATTTATCTATACACAGATAGATTATTTGAACATACCCAATATCATGGCAATCTCATGCAATATTGAAGATACAAGATGATAAAGACGTATCAAAAATCAAAAATAAACCAAAAGGATACCAAAAATGAAGCATACCTATGCAGGACTTTGGTGGGGAGGCGATCGCTTCTTCGAAGAGGCATCGCCTCCTGACCAAAAGGCAATTTACATTCGTCACATAGAGAAGAGACAGAGTCTCTTTAAAGAGAGGTCGTCTCTTCAACAGAGTACAACAATATTACATATTACTTAAGACATAAGTAATCCTAATGGAGCCAAATAGACAAGTTTCGGTGCAAATGAATGTAAATCTATGATTAACATTTAATATTTCAAGTAATCATGCCTTCTAATGAATTTCAAATAATAAATAAAGCAAGAATTAAGTAAAAAATGAAATTTTCTATGAAATGAATACTTGAAACCTTAAAAATAGGGATTCTTACTGATTGAAGCGAGCTTGAAGCTCTTAACTAAGCCCTTAGAACTTTGTTTGATGACTTTGAAGTGTATTGAATGCAAGGTCCCCTCTTCTTCCTTAAAGGAATGGACTTTTAAGCTAGGTTTTCTCTTGTTGCTCTTTTTTTTTTTTTTGGCTTCTTCTTTTTTCAGAACCTCTCCCCTCTTTTTCTTTTTTTATCCCTTTTTTCTTTTAATCCCCCCTCTTTCTTTTGGTCCTTAACTCTCCTTTATTGCCCCCCACTACCTCCAACCTTCCCTTTCCCAAAACCAAGGCTAATTTTCCACCTAGTGTTTTTCCATCATTGTCTCCCCATTTCCCAAGTTTAATTTGGGTCCAAGAAGTCTTTGTTTCACGCCCAAATCTTCAGTTATGGGATATGCGGTCCCCTCTTCCCTTAAACTAGCCATAAATAGCATTTAATGTAAAGTAGGTCGGCCAGTGATGAGGCATCGCCTCACCGATGTCTGAAATGAAGAGGCGATCGCCTATTCGTTGAGACAGTCGCCTCTTTGACCCAACCTTGACTTGGGCCTTTGGGTCAGAAGAGATTATGGGCTTGGGTTTATTTTTGGGTTCAAATAAAGTTTTAGGTATTTCGGTTTGAGTGTTTTAAGGCTAAATAGAGGTTTTGGGCCTTCGAGTCCATTCTTAGAGAAATCTTCATGCTTTGTCGCATTCCAAAAAAACCCATACTTGCTCATCATTGGGTCTTCATTGCGGGCCGATCAAACCGAGGGTGTCTGCAATATCATTTAGAATACTTGAGGGCAACATTCATAAGTGGCATGGAGAATCTCGTTAAAGGCATAACAATTCAGACCACTAGGTCGGATCAACCAAAAAGGATGGTTTTTGAAAAGCCATTTATGGAGATGACACAGCATATAAAGCCTTTATACATTAAGGCTCATTAAGATGAAAGGGTAACTAATGTAATATTGATTTTGCCAATTAAATTACTATTGATAGCAAAAGGTCCCTTAATGCCTTCTCTATGTTTGATTCAACTACAATAGTGAGTTTAGGGAGGGATTCTTTTGTATTGGAGTTGAAAAAAATATTTTTCACAGTGTGGGGAAATAAAAGCTAAATAAATAAAATAAGTTATTGGCCTCTAGCTAGGAATTTGCCACTTAATGGCAATATTTTGCTTTTTTTTTGAATTTTGAAAATTGGCTTGATAGCCATTATCTTAAATGAATAAAGTTTGAATTTTGCAATTTTTTATGTTAAAGTTTTTTATGTGTATTTTTAGTGTTTGAATAAGTGCTATGAATGGTGGTGTGTTGATAAAATTTTAGCAGCGTAATGGCTGAAAAATTGGACGTTTTTATTTTATGAGTAATGAATGGTTGTTGTGCATGTGTGGTGTGATAAGTGATGCAAGAGTTTATGATGATCCAGGAATTTCAATAGCACACACTACAAGAAACAAACAGTTTAGCGATAGAATTTTCCATCACTGAAACTGAAAAATCCGTCACTAAACATGTTAGCTATGGAATTTAATCCATAATTAAAATGCTCATCGCTAAATTTTAGTAACAAAAAAAGCAACCCGACACTAATTTAGCGATGGATTTCCATTTTTTGTTGCTAAATTTTGCTAAACTTAGCGACGAAAATTCTAAATCCGTCGCTAAACTTAACTACAAAATTCATTTCCAATTTAGCAACGAAAAACTGAAATCCGTTGCTACATTAGCGACGAAATTTTAATTCCATCGTTGAATTTAGTGGTAGGGAAGGAAATTGATAGCTTATTTTAGCGACGGAATTTAGATTTAGTAATAAAGTAATTGATAGCTTATTTTTTATTAACAACGAATTTTTTTGATATTTAATTTTTTAATTTTATATTAATAAATTTAAAAAAGATAAAATAAAATATGTAATATAAAGCACACATTCATTGCAAAATAACCATAAATTCAATACATTGTTATAAAAGAAAACCTTATAAAAGTTTGCTATTATATATCTATAATAAAAAAAATACAAATAATAACTAGTTCAAATGATCTAGTGTAAATATAAAAAAAAATTAGTGCCTAATAGAAATTCTAGTGTCTTAACATCTGGTTTACCTTTTAATTTTTCATATTTTTTTCTCTTTATCTCCAGGCTTTTATGTAGCTTATGTTAAAACCACATTCATCCCTCATGTCTCCAATAATATTTGTTGGTGTGTATATGTTTTAATAGTATGATATTTTGGTTTATGTAGTCAACAATTATAGATATGGTTTCTTGCCATAAGCTTTCTGACCTGAGCTCTAGAGGGGAGGTGTGTTTGTTATTGAATTTACGAACTATAAACATATTTGTATTAATTCTTAAAGCCCTTATGTACCAGTTGCAATCTTCTTATAAGCACTTTCCAATAAATTCCAACCTGTATGATTTAGTTGTTCTATATTGAAAATGGTTATTGATAGCATAAGCACGCAGTGCTTTTTTGCGTGCTTTTTTAAAATTTTTTATGTCCTTATATTTTTTACCTTATGCAGGTTCTATTGTAGTTGCATTTATGGTAATAATTGACTCTTCACTTGCTTTCTAACATTTGCTTCTTCGTTGTTACTCTCATTTTGTATAGTTATTATACTCATCATATTTTAATAATTCACAAAATCTCTGAGTTATTCTTATTATTATACATTTGTTGAACTTTCTTCAGATACACATGTGGTTGCTAGTGCTTTAGTTAATGTTGTTGCTGACGGCGGAGGAGATGACAGTGATCGACGGTGATGAGGGTGAGGGTGAGAGTGACAAAGCATTGGAATAGGGTGGGGGAGGTAGGCGACTGCTGAAGTAGAAGCAGTGAAGAGAACAAAAAAATTAGGTTAAATGAGGGGCGGCTAGGTTATGAGGGAGAGAGTTTATTTTAATTATATATAGGCGGTTCTAGGGTTTGTTGGAGCACACATCAAAACTATGTAGTTTTGGGATAATACTATGTAGTTTGATAGTTTTATTTTAAAATTATATAGTTTTATATTAAAATTGTGTAATTTTTAATTATATTGAATAATTTAAATTATATTAATTTAATATTTAATGATTTTACCCATAAATTAGTGACAAATTATAATTAAAATTATATTTACTTAATAATTTAAGTTATATTTATCTAATATTGAATGAATGTATTTATGAGTTAATTTATAAATTATAATTAAAATTATAGTTATATAACATTAAATAGTTTAAAATGTCATAAAAAAATTGAATAAATATAAAAAGTTTAAAATTTGATAAAAAAAATTGAATAAATTAGCAATGGAATTCAATTTCCGTCTCTAAATTAGCAACGGAATTCAATTTCCGTCGCTAAATACAATTTAGCTAGCGACAAATTTTGAATTATGTCGCTATTTTTAATCTTTTTTTTTTTTGAGAATTTAATCTATTAATTTTATAAAAATAAATGAATTGAATATTGACCTATCAAATGTTGTAAAAATATTAAAATCAAATTAATATATTATTAATGTAAAAATATTTTAAAAATATAAATATCGTCTATCAAATGTTGTTTAATAATTTTAATATAAAATATTTTAAATTGAATTTTAAAAGTTTCATTAATTGTAAAATTGATTGAAATAGGTTGTTTCGAAACTACGTAGTTTTATAATTATATACAAATTATTTTTTTATGACATTAATATTAAAATTAATAATAAATTAATATTATACAACATTATTAAATTGCTTTATAACATTAAAATTAGGTAGTTTTAGCTTAAGACAAACTATGATTTTGAATAATTATATAATAAAATAAAATTATAATTTAGAATTTAATATTCAATAACAATTTTAATTGGTGTTATATTTATTTATTGTGCTAAATTAGTATTATTCAATAATAAATTACCCTAGTATTTTAAATGATATTTACTTAATATTAGTGCTAATTCACATCAAAATTAAATATTATTGTTAAAGTAAATTGTCACAAACTAGCTCCAAAGTTAATAGGTGACTCACTCATTTAATAAAAATTATTTGATAAAATGTCAATATGAAATAATAATTTAAAAATAATATTAATTTATATGAAATTTTATAAAAATATTTAGGTCAATAAAAATAATAATTGTTTAAAACTACAAGATCAATAAGGAATTTTTATAATTTTAAAAAAAAATTATACAAATAATATTATTTTTTTTATAACTAAAATAAATACTAGTTAATATTTTTACTAGATATATATCATGATTAATTAAATAGAATAAAATTTTAAAACTCATCATTTAGTGACGGAATGATGATTCCATCGCTAAATAGAGGTGGAATCATCTTTTCGTCGCTAGAATAGCGATCGAATTACTTTTCCGTTGCTAAATTAACGACTGAATCATAATTCCATCTATAAATTAGTGACGGAATGACTTTTCCGTCGCTAAATTGACATTTTCTTGTAGTGACATTCTTGGTGCAGAAAGTTGAAGAACCTGATTAATGAAAAAGTGACAGACAAATACAAAGCACATTTCCAAAAATACATGCAGATATTTTCATAAAAAAATTAATAGTGGGGAATCATGCAAAGAGGAGCATAATGAAGTCGACTTACGAATAAGTTTTGGGCATCCTTCAAATGCCAGAAACCATGAAAATTTTGTGAATGATGAAAAATTCGTGCTAAACATGATATGTACAACTTTGCCAAGTAAAATTTTATGTTTTTATAAGGTATTCCCAAAAAATTTGTCCAAAAATGAGCAAAGTACTCTCCCAAACAAACATAATAGTGAATTGTCATAAATTATTGGCAATTTTACCTAAATGATGAAAATGGTAAAATATTTTCAAACTAGTCATGTAGTTGATAAATATTACTTCAAATTGGTGGGGCTTTGATAAAAGTACTCATGAAGCCTCACACCATTTTCAAATGGAATGCAAATGTCTTATCAAACTATCAAAAGATTTCATCACAAAAATTAAGCAAAAATATTTAAATTTGTCAAAGATAAATAAATCAACAAATACATGCTTTGGTACACTAATTTTGGCAAACATGCTTGGATCCTTGAAGATTGTAGTCATAAGAATTCCTAGTACTGGCAAAAAGACATGTTGCAGAAATTTAGTTTATTTGCCTAAAAAAATGATAATGAAGCATAATTCATTAATGTTTTGACAAAAACAAATATGACTAGAAAACTAATGAGTTAAATACTACGTTATGCACTATAAATTAGTATGTGGGTATGCCTAAGTCTTAGAGTTGCCATATGAGGATGAAATTTGTAAAGTATTCCGGCTTGAATAACCAAAATTTATAACTAGGCATTGCAATCTCTTGCAAAATTGTATTAAGATATTTTTTAGCAAGGTTATACAAACAAACAAACTATTTTTAGTTATTTATTGTTAAAATAAAATTTTAATTGATGATTGCTCAAAATTTAAAATTAAAATCAAAGCAAAGAGATTAAATATTATTTGCTAATGATTATGCCTTGAAAATTTCCAAAAGAATTCACAACAAGAAGAAAATAATGTCTGGGAAAATTGCATTTTTTATTAAAAAAGGGTTCATTGAATACATGTCAAGTCTTAAACATTATTTTGGTTTATTTCATTAAACTAAGGTTCGTGTTTTCTACGCAAAGGAAATATAGGTGGAAGGGGTTGTTCAAATAATTATTTTGGCATTGTATTTGCTAAAATAATTTTTATTTAAATTTTGCCTGGGGAAATTTGGGTCACAGTATATGAACAAGGTCACCTATGCATGGAATTAACAAAACTTTGCAAATAAATCAGAGTTCAAGCTTAAATTTCTTGAAGCAATAATGCAAGCAACAAAAATTGGTTTGGGAAAATAGGCAAATTTCATTAAAATTCCATCTAAATGCTCAAAATTTTTGGCTAACCAAGCAAATCATCATCGTAAATTTATAATTCCCTAAACAAAATTTTCACAAAAAGTAGTAAAACTGATAGATCATCTACAAAAGTAGCAAAACCCATAAAAAAGCATTAGAAGCAAAGTAGCAATCAGAATTCAGTCCATAGAATTTCAAGTCTTAAATTAATGAGCAACACATCAATGCACACTAATGAAGTTTAATTAATTGAGAAAATTGATGTTCAAAGACATTGCATACAATATTAATCCATCATCACCAAAAACATAAATTGTATCACAAATAAATGACAAAAAAATTCATAAGAAATCTCAAAGTGCTAACACCAATAGAAATTAAAAGATGAAAATATACCTTATTTATGGTGTTTCCTGAAATATTTTATGATTGGAGATGAAGCTGCTTGAGGAATAAAAGATGAATAGATGACTTTAGTTCTAAGGAAGGCAGTTAACTTGTGAACTTTTCGGGTAACCGAGATGAATGTTTGGTGTAAGTCGCTTGTAGATCACAATATTGAAGGCATCCTTAGTGGTGGGACAACTTACAATGACAATAATGTTGTTGATAGCAACTACATAAGGGTGAGAGCTAGTCAAGATCACGGCTTCGCATTGGAGAGTAGCGATCTCGACTTAAGTAAAGGAGACACCATCAGTGTTGGGACTTTTCTCAGGGTCAACTTCTATCGGTTCCTCGACGTTGCGTGGTGTAGGTGCTCAAGTGGGTGTTGAGTTGGCAATAAGAGAATGGTAAGGATAAAGAGAAGGAAAAGGATATAAAGTGATCTGTTAAAAAAAAATATTGCCTTACCTTACCCTATGAGATTTTGATATCTTAAAGAAATTAAAGAAAATTGACATGGATATTATGATTTATGATTTGGGTAGTAAAAAATTGATTGAAAATTTAAGGGTTGAAGGAGAATTTGAGAGCTTATGAGGTTTGGATGTTAAACAAAAAAGTTGTAGAGATTTTTTCTTACCTTGAGCTTTTGAAAACTTCAAAAAATGGGAGAAATTGAAATGGTTTTTGTGATATTTGGAGGATTCAAGTGATAGGTAAAGTGAATTTTTTGAGGAATTAAACTTTAAAAAGGATAATTATGTGCAATTTAAAAGAGCACTTGAGATGTGTAGAAAATGGCTATTTTCAAGAAGAAAATTTGGGTAGTTAATTTCTTAGCAAATTGGAGAAATTAACTTGAGTGTTGTGATATTTGAAGGAATAATGTTATAGGTAAAGTGAATTTCTTGAAGAATTGAAAATTGGAAGATGAATTTTTTAGAAATTTGAAAGAGAAAAGGAGGAATTTTTAGTGTAGAGAATTAAAAAAAAAAAAAAGAAGATGGAAATAAATAGGGGCATCAAAATGGATGAGACATGCTAACAAGATTCGTCTAACATGTAAAATTAGTGAATTAGAGTTGGGGTTAAATGGGTTCGTGTCAGAAATAGGTCGACCAGTTTATGACACGGTTTAAATCAGGTCGTGTCACGAGTTGACACGTGAACCCATTACAATCCATTTAATTAATTGTGTCGTGTTAGGTCATGTCAACCTAACATGACCCATTTAAAACCCATTTAATTTATTATAATTTTAAGGGTAAAGTGGTCATTATATACACCAATATATAAACTCTTTATTCTCTAACCGGACGAACCCTAATTTTCGTTCTATGTCTGTCACTTACAATCACTTCTATTATATGTCTATCGACTATAATTACTATAGATCATGAAGAAATCCTACAATCATTGACGTTTAACAGTGGGTGAAGAAATTCTCATTGGCTCTGATAAGCCAAACACAAGCTATAGCCATAACATACAAATTTCAAGGTGCCAAACTATTTTTAGTTCTTCTACTTCTTCTCTTAATGTTGAATTACATGTTATATGTCTCTTTAAAAAGTTCTTTGCAATCTATTTTATATTAGACTTAGTATAAGGAAATTAATATAAGGCTATGGATTCGTGTGTTAGTTACCTGCTGTGTTTTGGATCTACTATTTCTTTGGCTTTTTTTAAAGTTGTGATATTTTTAAAAAAAAATTAGCAAGTTATGATATATTTGAAAAAATTTATGATTTTTTAAAAAAGTTCCAAAGATGTGTCTTTTTTAAAAAAATGGAAATATTTTTTAGAATATTTTTGTAAAAATTCCAATATTATTTTAGGTCATGAAACTAAAATATATTTATTTTAAAACTAAAATTCTCTTCGTTATTATTTATTTGTAAATTTAGTTACGATGCATTATATATATATACAAAAATATATATTTTAGAAATTATTTAAAACTATATAATTTAGTATGAAATTATTTAATAAGAAGTGGTGGAGATGTAAGAAAAATTCATGGCTACAATTATTATTTTTGCTTTACAAAACCAACCTGATTGACATGAACTTCTGACAAAAAAAATGGAAAAGTGAAACTATTAGTTAGATAGATCAAAATTCAAAGTTCAAAGCCCAAACAATCAAAATTCAAAATGGAACGATTAATAGCATGCAAGGCCGAGCTCTAACAAACTTAAACAATATTTTAGATTTTTAAAGTAACTGCACGCTTCTACATCTATTGATTTGTTTTAGTATTGATGGATGACTTAGGAATTGGTCAATTTTATTATTATCTTCCTTTCCTGTTTTATTTTATTTTTATTTAATTTGGTGTTGAGTGAGTGGCGTTCTATTCATAGTTATTTAATATTTTAGCTCCTAGGATCAAATATTATTGTTTATTATACTAGTATAAAACAGAAAAAATTGTACTGTGTACCTGATTAAGAAGTAGATGAAAAATGTAGATTGGGATTTTGGTAGAGCCTAACATATATTATTTGTTTGTTTCTTACTTTTGCTTAGAAATTTTATTGTCATGCATCTAATGTATTTTTTTTATTCAGATGTCTAACGCTAAAACTGATTCAATTGAGATCAATAGCATGACCATTGATGTAGAAGATGATGAAATTATGGAATTAGAAGATGTTAGTGTTGAAGTGGAAGGAAGTAAGTCTAATAGGCCAAGAAAGTTGGCTTCAACTGTTTGGAATTATTTTACTATAGTGGAATGGAAAAACAAGAAAAGAACAACAAAATGTAAGGCTTGTGGGAACGAATATGCAGCTGATAGCAAATATGGGACAGGTAATATGAAACGTCATGTACTTGTATGTCTTGGAAAATACTAGAGATTTCAGTCAAAGTTTGATATTTATTGATGGGTCTATTTTAAATAGTAAATTTAATACTGTTGAGTTTAGAAAATTAGTTGTCACTATTGTTATCATGCATGATTTGCCATTTCAATTTGTTGAGTTGGTGGGAATGAGAAATTTGTTGCTTTATTTGAAACCTGATTTGCATCTTATAACAAGGAATACTTATCGAGATGATTGTATGAAGATATTTAATAGGAAAAAAGCTAAAATAAAACACATGTTAGAGACTACATTAGGGAAGATATCATTAACGTTTGATTATTGATCTTCTATGACTATTGATGGATATATTTGCTTGACTAGGAATTGCATTAATAAGGATTAGCATTTACAGAAAAGATTTTTGAACTTTTGTTATATGCCTCCTCCTCATAGTGGGGTAGCATTGTGTGAAAAAATTCACAATTTCTTGTGTAGTTAGCATATTGATACTAAGATTTTTCTATGACTTTGGATAATGCAACTCCTAATAATATGTGTGCTAATTTGTTAAAAAAAATCTTTTGGTTACTAAAGAAGGGCTTTTGAATAAAGGAGATTTTTTTTATATGAGATGCTTGGCTCATATCTTGAACTTGATAGTACAAGATGGCTTGAAAGAGATTGATGGTTCAATTATGAAAATTAAAGAAAGCATTAACTATGTAAAGGGATCTCAAGCTAGAAAAATTAAATTTTTAAAGTATGTTGGTTTTTGTGCTATAGATTCTAAAAGGGGTTTTCATCAAGATGTTCCCACCAGATGGAATTCAACATATTTGATGCTTAATAGTGCTTTATATTATCAAAATGCTTTTACTCATCTTCAAATGAGTTATTCTAATTTCAAGCATTGTCCATCTTTTGATGAGTGGGCTAAAGTTGACAAGATTTGCAAGTTTTTAATGATATTACTTGTCTCTTTTTTGGCATAAAATATCCAACTACAAACATGTTTTTTTCTTTAGTATTCACTGCTCATTTGACTTTGGAGGAAAGTATGTGTAGTGAAGATATGTTTATAAAGTCAATGGCTGAGAAGATGTTTAAGAAATTTAAGAAGTATTGGTCTGAAATAGTAGAAATTTTGCTATTGCTATGATTTTAGATCCTAGATATAAGTTGAATTTTGTGGAATGGTGTTAGAAGAAGCTCTATTGATACGGAACCTCCCAGAATAAGCGTGAGAACCCCTTTATATATACGGACCCCCAACACATTAACTTGAAAACCCCAATACTCAATTCAGCAACAACCCCTAAGAAAAGGCTAGAAATCAGATTACTTAGATGATCA